>JACEEZ010022299.1:911479-1088873 GCA_016584305.1 Chionoecetes opilio
CCTTATACTATAAACTACTCCTAACACTCAAGACAGCACATCTTCCTTCTCCTTCAATTCAAGACGTTAGTTTTGTCTAATGGTTTCATTTCCTGCGTCTCCAGCTGCACCTTCCTCATCGTTGTCAGAATCGTCAGCTCCATCTTGATATCTCAGTGGTCATCTTGTTGTGCGTCTGGGCCGTCTGGTGGTTAGAGCTTCCTCCTCGTTTCCTTCATCTCGTTCACCCTGTTGGATTTCGCCCTCGCCCGATGTTCTGCGTTGTCTGTTTTGATGTTCTCCTAATCTCTGACTGGGACAGGTGTCCATGATAAAGATCGTCACCGTCTTCATCCTCCTCTATCCATCTGCTGATTGTCCCTTCTGGAATCATCTTCATCTGTGATGTGCTGCGCACATCTTCTCTCTTCTCTTCTCGTTGGATGATGGCTGAGTCCCCTCTCCGTTCCTTAACTTCCCAAGGTTTGGGATCATATCTCGTGGTGAGCTTATCGTGTTTATGTTGTTTCAGGAGCACTTTATCTCCTGGCAATATCTGGGTTGGCTTGGCTCTGTTTTTGGTATCTGTTCGAAGCTTCAGTTTGTATTTCTCCATATGATCCTTTTGCCGTGCCGCCTCCCAATTCTGATTCACTTCGCTGTGTTGCAGTTGTGGTAGCTTCACTTTTAGATCTCTACCCATAAGGAGCTTGGCTGGAGTCTCTCCTGTCATAGTATGTGGGGTGCTCCTGTAGTGCAGTAAGAACTTGTCCAGGTGCCGTCTCCAGTCTTTCGCTTTTGTGTTCAGAGCTCGGATGGCTTTCAACATGGTTGCGAAGAATCTTTCAACTTCTCCGTTAGCTTGAGGGTGATAAGGTGTAACCTTCCGGTGTCGCATTCCCCATTCATCGCAAAACCGGCTGAATTCTTTGGCTCTGAACTGCGGTCCGTTGTCTGATACAATAACTGCGGGAACGCCATGTGTGCAAAGACATCTCTCTAGAATGGAGGTAACAGTGTTCGTATCGGTGGATTTGACTATGAAAGCTTCGGGCCATCTGGAGCCTGCATCGACTATTCCAATTACGTAGTCTCCACTCGGGAATGGTCCACAGATATCAATGTGGATCACTTCCCAAGGCCCCTTCATCATTGCCATGTTCACAGGATTGGCTTGTTTCCTTGGGTCCAGACTAGCACATGGTATGCAGCGTTTTACGGTTTCTTCCACATCTTTGTCCATGTTGGGCCACCATACCTTGGCCCGGAGGAGTGCTTTTGTTTTTACCATTCCCATGTGCGTCTCGTGCGCCAGTTGCAACGTGCGCTGTTGTAAGTTTCTGGGGATGACAATTCTAGATCCGCGCACTACCACACCACGTTTTGTTGTCAGTTTGCTCCTTACATGTTTGAATGGTTCCATCACCTTGTTGGTCCAATCATTCGTTTGGATCGCTTCCTCTATCGCCCTAAGGGTCGGATCTTGTTTGGATTCTTCCACTATTTCTGATAGAGACAGGGCTTTTGGAACGCTGTTGGCCACAATGTGGTTAATAAATCCTTCCGCTAGCTTTTCCTCAGCTGAAACCTCCCGGTGATACTTCAGAGGTTGCCTTGACAGTATGTCAGTGGGAATTTCACTTCCTTTGATGTGTTGTACGGTGTAATCACACTGTTACATGCGTAGGATCCATCGTAGTACGCGTGCGGACGGCTTGCCCTTGGGATTGAAAATGGTTGTCAGTGCTTGATGGTCGGTCATGATGACAAATTCTTTCCCATACAGATAAAGGTGAAACTTTTCACATGCCTATACTATGGCTAGCGCTTCCTTTTCCAATTGGCAATACCGGCGTTCGACATTCGTCAGGGTCCTGGAGGCGTAAATGACGGGCATGAGTGCGCCTTCATGGCTTTGGCAGAGGATAGCCCCCAGTCCCACTGGACTGGCGTCCACAATGAGCGACGTTTGCAGTTGTGGGTCGAAGTGTATGAGTGCTTCGCTATGTATGACTGAGTCTTTCAGCTGTTTGAAACACTCCTCCTCCTCCTCTGTCCATCTCCACTTGGTGTTCGCTCTAGTCAAGTTCTTCAGAGGTTCGATGAGTGTTGCGAGTCGTGGAATGAATCTGGTTAGGTAATTGATCAGACCCAGGAAGCTGCGGACTTCCTGGACTTCCTGTCTCTGGGCGTACAAACTTTCTGACTGCCTCGATTACTGAGTTTAGGTTTGATGCCCTTATCGAACACCATGAAGCCATTGAATTCATATTCATCCCTGTGGAACACGCTCTTGTTCTTGTTGAGCTATGGTCAGGTTGTTCTTTTTCAATGTCTGTTGTACTGTTTCTAGGGCTTTGTCATGTTCTTCGGTGTCCTTAAACCAGGTGAGGATGTCGTCCGCATCGTTCCGGCAGTTCGGACATTTCTGGATGATCTGTTGTAGTAGACGTTGCCCTTCCTCTGCTACTTAAGTTATGCCCATGACCAACACTTTGTATCTGTAGATACCAGAGTCGCATGAGAATGCTGTGATGTCTCTTGATTCAGGGGTCAACTCTATTTGGTGGTAGTATGAGTTGAGATCCACCTTGGAAAACTTTTTTGCCCCCTTCACCTCACTGAGTAGTTGTTCCACTGTTGGTATCGGATGGTGTGTGCGTTTCACTGCTTTGTTTGCATTCTGATGTCTCCATTTGGTTTTGGTGCTGTCACCAATGGAGAGACCCACGGTGTCGGGCCCTCCACCCTCTCGATGATGTCCTTGTCCAACATGTCCTGGATTTTCTGTTCGACTGGTCTACGTAGGTGGAATGGCACTCGGCAGGGTGGTTGTGCCACAGGTTGGATGCTATCGTCGATCTTGAGTTTGAGTTGGAAGTTTTTCATTCTTCCTAGACCATCAAGGGCTGGTAGATTGCGATCCAGTATTTCCTTTGTTGACGGTGGGATTCCCTTGACACTCACAGTTTTCGCCTGTTGGACTGTCAGGAAGCCCAGTTCTGTACTGGCCCGTTTACCCAAGATATTACCTCCTTGACGTGCTTTTGTAACCAACATTTTGTGTGCAATCCTTGTTGATCCATTAGTCAATGTTGCAAAGAATTCCCCTTTCAGTGGTATGGGGATGTCTCCATAAGCTTTTGGTTCCATCTTAGTTTGTTTGAGTACAATGTTCGGACGTAGCTGGGTGACCCGGTCAAAAGTGTCGCCATCAAGAAGGTTGACATTTGCTCCTGAATCGATCAGCATTTTAATGGGGATGTCGTCTATCAGGACTTGTTCTTCCAAGGAAGCGTCGAATTTCACACCCAGCTAACCATCACCGGCGGGCCGACGTAGGCCGTAGAGAGGCGAACGGCGGCCGCCGGCGGCAAATTTACCTCCGTCAGCCCTCCGAAGGCCCACTGGTGTATTTTCAGACGGGATAATTTACTATGTTGAAAATTAATGTACAGAATTTCAAGAATTGAATATTTCTATGTGTAAACATTTTGAAACAACAGTTATATGATTATCTTGATGTAGTATTACATCAGTAGTGACAAGCAGCGGCAACTTGACGTCAATCCTCCGGAGGCCCGCTGGGCGCTGGTGCGTATTTGTAAGTGGGAAATATTCATTTCATATTATATATATTAACTCAGTAATATACATAGTATCTCAATATCGGTACCATCACTATTATTAGGCCTGTTCAAGCTATTAAAAATTTTTATAAAAGTTTTTATAATAGTTTATAGAAATTGTCATATTTCAGTTTATTTCAAATATTTCCAGCTTAATCAGGAACACCCAGAGATACATAGAAATAAAGATGAGATACGTACATAGGAAGGAGTTAACATGGAAAAAGGTTATCAGTTTGTCTGTGTGTGTAGCTAGTATCATATAAAAATAACACTTGATTAACCGCGGCGAAGATTATTACGGAATAACACAAGGTCATATTTTCCCTTATTTCAATAACTTCCAACATATTATCAACACATATCAATACTCAACGGTACACCTAATATGGAATATGTAGATGATGGAGTTAACATATGAATAATATCATGATTCAGAATAGAATATTATTTGAAATCATATTTCCTAGCTATCAATGCACTAAACTGCCAGACGTACGATAGCCATTACAAAGGGTTAAAAACCTACAAAAGGCCTAAATTGTCACCCTTAACCAGTCGATAACATAATGAGAACTTAGTTATAACATGTTTTCGCTCCTTCATTATATCGAAATAGACTGAATAATATAAATAATTGCAGTACGACACGTTTTTTTAGGAATTCCTTAACGGCGCCTGGCGCTGTGTCTGAGTGAAAATAATCAGTTACTTGGAAAACGCACGAGTGGTGGATGTTGTTATGTTGTTCACCGCAACCTATATCCTTCTACATGGCTGTTCACGCCGTTCAGTGTTCCACGTACACCAGCATGAAAACTCAATAACAAAAATTTTTTTGTACTTATGAAATAAAAAATGTCCGTAGCAAATTATGACCCCTAGAAATTCCTTTTAAACGTTTTACTGGTAACGACACAGGAATATTTCTGGTTAAATTTCAAGATATTGCTTTTATATAGAATCTAAAATAATATAAGCGAAAGTGTTGTCTGTCTGTCTGTCTGTCTGTCTGTCTGTGTGTGGTGGTATAGGTTCCGCCCCCTGGGCCCAAAACCTATATGGACATTTTTTGGGAAACAGGTGACCAGGGGAAGGGCATAAGCCCCCTTATGAGATGATCGACACTTTTTTTTTTTTTCTTTTTTAGCAGCCATTAGCGAGAATTGTAAAACAAAAAGTGGGTTGCGAGAATTTAGGAAGCCTTGTGTAGGGGGATGGGGGAAGGGGGGGGGAAGGGGGGGGG
The DNA here is from genome assembly GCA_016584305.1 of Chionoecetes opilio. Taxonomy (NCBI): domain Eukaryota; kingdom Metazoa; phylum Arthropoda; class Malacostraca; order Decapoda; family Majidae; genus Chionoecetes; species Chionoecetes opilio. The sequence goes on from JACEEZ010022299.1 coordinate 916,334, forward strand.
ATGGGGAATGGGTGGGGGTGAGTGAAAAGGGTGGGGGTGATGGGTTGGGGGAGGGAATAGGGGGGGGGTGATGGGTAATGGGGATGAAAGGGTGTGGGTGATGGGGGAATGGGGGAGTGAAAGGGTGGGGGGGTGTGGGTAATGGGTGAGGAATTGGTTGTGGTGTGGGTAATGGGGAAGTGAATGGGTGGGGGGGTGGGGTAAGGGGAGTGAATGGGGGGTGTGGTGATGGGGAAGGGGGTAGTGAATGGGTGGGGGTGCTGGGAAAAGGGTGTGTGGTGGGGTAAGGGTGAGTGAAGGGTGGGGGGGGTGGGGTTTGGGGGAGTGAATGGGTGGGTTTTGATGGGAATGGGTGAGTGAAGGGGGGGGGGTGAGGGTAATGGGTGATGAATGGGTGGGGGGTGAGGGAATGGGTGAGTGAATGGGGGTGGTGATGGGTAAGGGTGAGTGAAAGGGTGGGGGGGGATGGGGAAGGGTGGTGAATGGGGGGTGTGGGGGGATGGGGAAGGGTGATGAATGGGTGGGGGTGAGGGGAAGGGGGGAGTGAATGGGTGGGGGGTGATGGGTAAGGGTGAGTGAAGGGTGGGGGGGTGTGGGGAATGGGGGGGAGTGAATGGGGTGTGGTGATGGGTAATGGGTGAGTGAATGGGTGAGTGAATGGGGGGGGGGGTTTAATGGGGGAGGGAATGGGTGGGGGGGTGATGGGTAATGGGTGAGTGAAGGGGTGGGGGGGTGATGGGTAATGGGTGAGTGGAATGGGTGGGGGGTGATGGGTAATGGGTGAGTGAATGGGTGGGGGGAATACATACTTTTTCTACATCCATGATTTCAGGAAAGTTAGAAGGGGCTATCTGGAGAGTCCATGTTTGGTGGGCCGAATAGAAATGAGTTGAGATCCACCTTGGAAAACTTTTTTGCCCCCTTCACTCACTGAGTAGTTTTCCACTTTTGGGTTTATCGGATGGTTTTGTGCGTTTCACTGCTTTGTTTGCATTCTGATGTCTCCCATTGGTTTTGGTGCTGTCACCAATGGAGAGACCCACGGTGTCCGGGCCCTCCACCCTCTCGATGATGTCCTTGTCCAACATGTCCTGGATTTTCTGTTCGATGGTCTACGTAGGTGGAATGGCACTCGGCAGGGTGGTTGTGCCACAGGTTGGATGCTATCGTCGATCTTGAGTTTGAGTTGGAAGTTTTTCATTCTTCCTAGACCATCAAGGGTGGTAGATTGCGATCCAGTATTTCCTCTGTTGACGGTGGGGATTCCCTTGACACTCACAGTTTTCGCCTGTTGGACTGTCAGGAAGCCCAGTTCTGTACTGGGCCGTTTACCCAAGATTTTACCTCCTTAAACGTGCTTTTGTAACCAACATTTTGTGTGCAATCCTTGTTGATCCATTAGTCAATGTTGCAAAGAATTCCCCTTTCAGCGGTATGGGGATGTCTCCATAAGCTTTTGGTTCCATCTTAGTCTGTTTCAGTGCAATGTTCGGACGTAACTGGATGACCCAGTCGAAAGTGTCGCGGCTAGTGTTTTTATAAGTGTTGAACAGCCCATTAGTCTATTAATCGGCTAATGGGTTGTGCAACACCCCTTAAAACATTACTATATCTGCAATATACTTAGAAAGTATAACCGTAAATTTTCCTCAATCAGTTAATATAACAGCGGCAAATGGTCATATGCCCTACGGCGGGCCGCTGGGAGCGGCCCGCCGGTGAGCCTCTGAGCAAATTCCCAGCGGCCCTACGTCGTACACTTCCGTCGGGCCGCCGATAAGACATACGGAGGGCCTCCGGAGGCCCTCCGTCTTTGTGTTTGCTGGGTAGGAGTCACTTTCTGTGTTGCTTGAGTGTTTTGGCGACACGTGTTGAACATGATCATCGTCGTCGTATGAGTTATCTTCTTTCAAGAAGTTGACCTTTTCCTTCCGACTGTAACGTTTCTTCATACAGGCTGTTGCGAAATGGTTCATGACTCCACAGTGGTTACATTTTCTCCCATATGCAGGGCATTTTTTCTGACCGTGTATGTGATCAAAGCCATTACATCCGAAACATTTCATTGTTTGTTTACGTTTCCCGTGTCATCTCTTGTTGCCTCATATTTTTTTCCCAGGTTGTTTCTTTGTTATTTCTTGTATTTCGTAGTGAACTTGTGGACATTTGGTGCCTTCTTCCTTGTTTTTTTCCCTCTGGGCTTGCTTGAGCCTCTGTTGCTTCATATGTATAAGCTAGTTGAAGGGCTTTCTGCACTGTCATGTCTGATTCTTTCAGGTATGCTCGTCTTGCATAAGACGAAAAAAAAATGCTCGGCATTTTGTTGGAAGTACATTTCTCCGTCAGCTGGTCGATGATGGCTTTGTCGAGGTTATACTGGGCGAAGTTGCATTTAGCACCTTGCGTACGTAGGCGAGTTACATAGCTGTGCGTTGCCTCTCCAGGCTCCTGTGCAAGCATCCTAAATCTGTGTCGCTCAAATACCTCGTTGGTTTTCTCAATGAAGTAAGCATTATAGTGCCACCTTGGTTGTTTTGTATGGCGGCTCTGTTTGGCCTGTTGGGATCTCCGGTGTCAAAGTCTTGATGACCTCTTTCAGTTTCTTTCCCCCATAGAACCGGAGGAGTGCTAAGCGCTTAGCATCCTCAGTTATACCAAAAGCCAGAAACGCGTCCTCAGCATGTTCAATCCAATCAGTCCATGCCTGTTCTTGGTTGGTGTCATCAAACTCGAGCGGTTGTAACGTGAGAATTGCATGTGCCATCTTGTGCACACACAGAAGAAGTTGGTACTCGTCGAAGTTGTTTTAAGTGGTTCTAGTAGATCCTCGTCGCCACTTTGCTGTTCCTTCCTGGGGTTTTGGATACACTTCTTAGTTCTTAAGTTTAATTATTCCTTACAATAAAGGCACCAATATCTGAAACACAAAGAACTGAAATAAATACCATCACCATACATTAATTGTGTCCTATAATCCTTATACTATAAACTACTCCTAACACTCAAGACAGCACAGGACCCTAGTGTACTTGCGGCTAGTAGGGGAGTAGAGGGCTGAGAAGGCGGCCTCTATCGCTGAATGGCGGAAGCCATGTCGGAGAGGCGGGCGTCCGTGGAAGAGCTGTGCGCCAGGGCAGTGCCATGGCCCCCTCGCGCCCCGGGTTTTTCCAGCGCACTGAGGAATTTCTTGGAGCCGGCAGGGGTGTCACTTGGGGTAAACACCGCGGGCGCCCGGACCCCGTCGGAGGCGCTGCAGGCACAGGAGTGATGAGTGGGCGGAGGAGGGGGGAACGAGGTGTAGACCGCGTGGATTTTGTCAACGAGCTCAGAATATTCGTTGATGGTGACCGGGCCCCGTAAGCCCGCTAGTTGCACGCAGACTGGGTTGGGCATGAGGCTGGTGTGGCGGTAACGAAGCATATCCTCGGACAATGGGAAACCCGCAGCCCTGTTAAGGTCCTGCATACGGGAGAGGAATGCTGAAGGGCGACGTCCGTCATATTCAGTGGCGTACCCAGAAAATTGAAAAGGGGGGGGCCAAAATATATATATATATATATATATATATATATATATATATATATATATATATATATATATATATATATATATATATCATAGACCACTGTAGATATAATGGTCTGATATATATATAGATTTATTTATAATAAATATATTTTATTATTTATTTTTGCAAAGGGGGGGGCCATGGCCGCATGCCCCCCCCCCCCCCCTCGGTACGCCACTGGACTCATATTGTAGCGTGTCGAGCTCAGCCACGTAAGCCTCGCACAACCTACAAAGGGCACGAACGAGGGCCGTTTTCACCCCCTCATATTTCCCGTCAGCCGGAAGAGTTGTAAGTAGCTACTGAGGAGATGCGGGCAGCAACGTCCGACGGTATCGCAATGACCAGCGCCTGATACTTGTGAAGGTCCGCGATGTCAGGAGAGCCCGCCCACAAAGCTTCAAGATGTATAAACCAAGTGGCGATGTCGTAGGTGAACGCCGGGAGGCGGAGGAGCTCACCGTTATTATTCATCGTGTCGCAGCTACACTCGAGGTCACCAATTGTAGTATTCACTATAGCTAGACACGGGTTACACCAAACACTGAGTTCGCACACAAGTTTATTACGGCGGGAATATGTAGGTAAGTACAGCGGAGGTAGGCCACGAGGAACACAGAGAAGGTGTGTGTGTTCTCTATGTGGTGGCAGGGAGGTAACTGGAGAGAATCCTCGTCACCAAGGCAAGGAAGGGGAGGAGTGCGCGGAGGTATTTGGGTCACGGCGGAGTCAGGTCACGCCAGGTGTTGGCTTGACCTTTAGGGGTAATTAGCCAGGTGTGCGGCCCCAACCTTGGGGCCACTACAGTAGCATCACACATATGTGTAGCCTTCTCTCTCCCATCAAGAAGTAAACTCTGGTCGACAACTCAATAGACTTGAAGATTGAACTTATCTGCCATCTGGTGGTCGTCTGGGAACCTCCCGCCAGCTCTAGTACATCGGGTCTAGGGGTGTCAGGCTGGACTTATTTTCTATTATTCCCTACCAAACCAGCTACAATTAAGTGTTGTCATGGTCAACATAGGTTTATGCAAAACAAAATCTAAGGGTTTTACATTATTCATGGCGTTATAATTAGGATTGTTGGCAAAATAAAAGCATTCGACCTTTCTGTGTCCTACAACATTCATAAGAACATAAGAAAATAAGGAAGCTACAAGAGGCCGTGAGACCTACATGAGGTAGTTCCTGTTACTTAACACTACCTACATCATTTACCTACATTCTATTAAATAATATAGAGGAATGCATCAAGGCGGGTGTATGGGTAAATATTACCTTCATGCATACAAAGAGAAGGTCCTGAGTTGTTGATCGGACAAAGGGCAAGAACAGAATGACTGGCTGGCTTTTGCCAGTGATGGTAGAGGTTGGCACGGCGCTGCCAGACGTGTTTTTCTCCTTAGTATTATAGTTTCTTTCTTCCAGGTATACTAGTGCAGCCAGGATTAATATCGTTATTTACCAGATGTGGGATAAGGTTGCTGGATTCCCCTGGGATTCCCCAGGGTGGCGATCGATCCTCTCTCTTTAGCTAGTGCACTAGCTCTGGAGAGGACCTAAAAAAAGAGGTTATAAGAGCATTGAAAGGGAAGAAAGATGGAAAGGCACCAGGTCCATCGGGAGTAAAAAATTGATATGCTGAAACTAGCAGCAGGACAGGTATCAGAAAACTAACTGCACCTGCAAGATGGTGGGTACAGAGGTTTGAGGCTGCTAGAACATGGGATGAAGACTTGGGAGAGTTGTTGCGTGTAAGGCTTAAGAGATAGATGACTGCCAATTTGACTTTCTGGCTGAAAAGTCAACTACTGATGCAATCTTCATCACAAGGCATCTGCAGGAGAAAATTAAGAAGAAAAAGCTGTATCATGTGTTTGTGGATCTGGAAAAGGCATTTGACAGGATTCCATGGAGAACTGGTACCATGGTATACTGGAGGGGCTTGTAAGGTTGGTAACGGCACTGTATGAAGAACATAAGAACATAAGAAAATAAGAAAGCTACAAGAGGCCGTGAGGCCTACACGTGGTAGTTCCTGTTACCTAACACTACCTACATCCACCTTTCATCCCCATTCATGAATTGATCTAGCCTCCCTTTAAAGCTAGAGAGCTTTAAAGGGAGGCTAGATAATGACTAGATAATAATGACTCCGCACTAACTACCTGTCTACTGAGTCCATTCCAATCATTTACCACCCTATTTGTGAACCAGTTTTTCCTTATTTCTTTTTTAAATCTACGCTTTTCCAGTTTGAATCCGTTACTTCTTGTTCTACCCTGGTTACTAGCCATAAGAACTTTTCCTACCTCTCCTTTATTAAATCCCTTTATCCACTTAAAAACTTCTTATCAGATCGCCCCTTACTCTACGTCTCTCGAGTGAGTGTAAATTTAATAGCTTCAATCTCTTCTCATATCTAAAGTTACGCATCCCTTGAATCATTTTGGTCATCCTTCTCTGCACTGATTCCAACAAGGCTATATCCATCCTATAATACGGAGACCAAAACTGAACCGCAGTCTAGGTGAGGTCTGACTAGAGCCAAATTAAGCTTTAGAATAACTTCCGCACTTCTGCTAATGAATCCCAATAGGTCGGAGGTCTGAGCTCACCCTCACTCCAAGATCTTTCTCACCTTCTGATCTTTTCAGCGATACATTGCGTATGGTGTATCTATTACCCGGGTTTTTTCTACCAACATTCATAACGCTGCACTTATCAATATTAAATTCCATCTGCCATCTGACTACCCACTCATTAAGTTTTATCTAAGTCTCCCTGCAATATGTTTACATCAGGCTGTAGTCCCATAATCCTACCTACCTTAGTATCATCAGTAAACTTGCTGATATCACTGCTTATCCCACTATCCAAGTCGTTGATAAATTAAAAATAGTAATGGACCCAAAACAGACCCTTGTGGAACTCCACTTGTCACCTATCCCCATCCAGATTTAGAACCATTAATTGTAACCCTTTGTTGTCTATCACTTAGCCAAGCTCTGATCCAATGAAGAACCTTCCCATCTATTCCATGAGCCTTAACCTTATTTAAGAGTCGCTTGTGTGGTACCTTGTCGAATGCCTTACTAAAGTCCAGGTATATTATATCATAATCCTTATCATTATCTGCCGTCTCATAAACTTTCCTATAAAATCTCAATAAATTGGTGAGATATGACCTACCCTTGGTGAATCCATGTTGTGAATCATTGATCAAACTATGTTTTTCTAAATGTTCTCTAATGTTTTTAGCAATAATAATTCCAATAATTTACCTACCACTGACGTTAGACTAACGGGTCGATAATTTGACTTTAATTCTTGGTCTCCCTTCTTAAATATGGGGACTACATTTCCTTTCCTCCACAATAACGGTACATTGCCCATATCAATCGATTTCCTAAAAATGTGCACTAACAGCTCACTAACTCACTAACACCGAAGGGTTGGGATCAAGGGTGAGAGTAGCTGGAGGAACATCAGATGCCTTTGAGATGGGTGTGAGGTGCATCTAAGGCTTAGTTCTCAGTCCTCTTTTGTTTGTGGTAGTGGTGGAAGAGGTCACAAAGGAATGCAGAACAGGAGATCCATGGGAGCTGCTATATGCAGATGATTTAGTCTTGACGGCTGAGACAAAGGAGGAATATGAGAGGGGATTTATATATTGGAAGCAAGCAATGGAGAGAAGAGGTCTGAAGGTGAATATGTCCCAGACAAAGATGATGGTAACAGGCAAGAAAATAAAGCAAAATATACAAGTGGGAAGGTTTCCCTGTGGAGTGTGCGGTAGTGGAGTGCGAGTAAACTATTCGTTGCAAGGAATGTGACCATAGTGGTGTCATAAAAGATGATCTGGACTAGATAAACTGAATAATGTGGTAGATTTATGCTGTCCAGTGTGTGTAAGAAGAATCAACAGAGGGGACCCGCCAGAAGAGGAAGAGGTAGAAACTATATAAGTGAATGGTGATGTAATAGAAGAAGTGACACAGTTTTGTTATCTCGGTGACATGCAGGGCATGTAGTACGGTACGGTACGGTAATATTTTTCGTAATTCGTACCTCAGATAAATACAGTACCATAATTCCGTTCCGTACCTGAATATTTGTATCGTACCGTACTAGTACGATTTATTTCCGTACCGTAATTTCGAACAATTTTTCGTACTCAAAAACATTGACTTTCATAAACAACATCAATATCTGACAAAATTACTAATCATTTTCCATTGTGATTAATATACACATACTTTTACAGGTACATACAACACATAGTAACTTCTACCCATTCGAGCCGAGGGATAATCCCCATGCCACGTCCACACCCAGCTAGGCAGCTGGGCAGAAATTCTACCTAGCTAATGAAGTCACATGGTGGTGTTAATTAATGGGGTCAAATCTCGCTCACTCTCATTCCCCTATCCGCCCATCCACCCACGCCACGCCCTAACTCAATCATTCACCTACCCGCCCATCCACCCACGCCCTCACTCTCTTACTCACTAACCCAGGGGTCGGCAACCTTTTCAGTGCGAGGGCCAGAGAAAGCTTCTAGGAGTAGCCTGCGGGTTGGAGTGCCAAAGAGAACCCAAAAGTGACAGTGTACAAAATTTTTATAGAAAAGCAGGCAAACCAGTGACTAGATTACAAGAAATTTATTGAAAACATGCAAATCATTGACTGCAGAAAACAGTTTGTAACAATATACAAAAAAATATAGAAAAGCAGGCAAATCTGTGACTAGATTACAAGAAATTGATTAAAATACATGCAAATCAGTGACTGTAGAAAACAGTTTGTGACAATATACAAAATTTTTGTAGAAAAGCAGGCAAACCATGAATAGATTACTAGAAATTTCTGGAAAAACATGCAAATCAGTGACTGCAGAAAACAGTTTTATCAAGAGACATGCAAATTAGTGGGATGGTTGTGCTGTTTGCCATGGAGAAGTGATTCAATGTCTGGATCGATTGATGAGGTAGACAAGAGCAGAATGTCATTGAGGGGCAGTCACTTAGCTGGGAGCGAATGCGAGACTTTGTATATTTCATTTTTGAAAAGAGTTGTTCACAACAGTATGTGCTGCCAAACATGGTAACGATGCATTTTACATGCTCAATGTAATTTGGAAATTTGTTAGAAGGGAGGACGAGGTCACGGAGAAGGACAGTGGAGAAGCGGTACGGTACTTTGCCTTCAGTTCGTCATTACACTGAAGCTCCACCAACTCCATCTGCAGGGGGGCAGGGGCTTCATCCACAGGGAAGTCAAAGGGGGAGGTGAACAACTTAAAGCCCGGAGCCAGTGGCCTGACACCTGTGAAACGGGAGGCAAATTCCTCCCGCAAAGAGGTGACAACACCAACACAAGTGTTCAGGTCCACGTCATCAGGTGCACAAGCCGCAATACGAGGAAAATGCAATAAACTGACCAGCAGCCAGTTGAGCCTCCCACAAGCGCAGCTTTTACCTCGAAGACGGGATGTGCGAATACATGTCTGTGACTAGAATGTTTTTGCCTTGCAGCTTCCCATTGAGGTCATTTAAGTGCGTAGTGATATCTGTGAGCAGGGCCAGACGAGCAAGCCATTGCGGGTTGGAAAAATGATCAGCACCGGGGAGGTTCTTTTGACGGAGGAAGGTGGTGATCTCCTGCTGCAGGTCGCACACGCGGGACAGCATGGCTCCATGACTCAACCAGCGGACCTCACAGAAGTAAAGCAGGTCACCATAGTGTGCGTTGACTTCGTCCGTTAGTGCCTGGAACTGGCGGTGGTTAAGGCTGCGGGAGAGGATGGAGTTGACAACCTTCACGACTACAGACATGACATCAGTAAGGTTGGCAGACTTGGAGCACAGGGACTCTTGGTGGATGATGCAGTGCACCCTGTGGATGGGCTGGGTGTGTCCGGCGGCCTCACAGTGACGCACTAGCAGTGAGGCGGCACCCTTCTTCTTTCCAGTCATTGCTGGGGCACCGTCGGTCGTCACGCACACGAGACGGGACAGGGTCGAGGGAGTGTGTGCTTCACACACTGAAGCACGGCGTCGAAGATGTCTTGCCCAGTGGTGGTGCCGTGCAATGGAACAAGCTGGAGAAACTCCTCATAAACCTGAAGGGCAGCTGTGACTCCACGAATGAAAATCGCCAGCTGGGCTGTGTCCTTCATGTCTGTGCTCTCATCAAGAGCGAGAGAGAAGGCATCAAAATTTGAGCAACAGGTCTTAAGCGAGTTGTTCACGCTGTCTGACATCTCAATGCGACGACAAACAGTGCGGGGTGAAAGGCTCACACTTTCAAAGGCAGAACGCTTTTTAGGACAGAGGGAATCTATCACAGCCATGATGCACTCCTTGATAAAGTCCCCGTCTGTGAATGGCTTCATCCGGCGAGCAAGGAGGCGGGAAACCTCATAGCTGGCGCGCGTCACTTTGTCAGCCTCAATAGTCTGCTTACGGAAGAGTAAATGCTGTTCTGCAGGTTGCCTGACAGTTTGACAATGGCCTCCTTTCTCTCGGCAGCAGACATCGATGCAAAGCTCGATGCTTGGTGCTGTGTCTCCCAGTGGCGGCGCATATTATACTCTTTGAGGACAGCCACAGTCTTCAAGCAAATGAGGCACTGGGTCCATGTCAAAGACCCATCTCTTTGTGCAGAGCGCATAACTGAGGTCCTATAGTCTCTGGCATGGAGGCGTACATTCCACATACTTTCTCTAATCCTAAAGCCCGTCAACCTTGGTTTAACTCTGCTTGTTCTCGTGCTGTCCGAGATAGAGAGGTGGCTCACAAACGGTACCGTAAGCATCCATCTCCTGAAACTCATGCCCCTTATATTTCTGCCCGTAATCATGCCAAATCTTTACTTCAGCTTACCAAAAACTCTTTCATTCATAGAAAATGTCAAAATCTTTCTGAATCAAATTCCTCTCGTGACTTCTGGCATCTAGCTAATAACATCTCTAACAATTTTTCTTCTTCATCTTTCCCTCCTATGCTTCACCCAGATGGCTCCACAGCTGCCTCATCTACTTCTAAAGCTGAACTCTTCGCTCAAACCTTTGCTAAAAATTCCACTCTGGCTGATGAAGGGCTTGTTCCTCCTTTTCCTCCACCATCTGACTTTATTATGCCTGTCATTAAGATCCTTCGGAATGATGTTTTCTTTGCCCTTTCTGGCCTAGATCCTCGGAAGGCTTACGGTCCTGACGGAGTCCCTCCTATTGTTCTCAAAAACTGTGCTTCTGTGCTTGCACCTTGCCTGGTCAAACTTTTCCGTCTATGTGTATCTACTTCCACCTTTCCTTCTTGCTGGAAGTTTGCTCACATCCAACCTGTTCCTAAGAAGGGTGACCGTTCTAATCCTTCAAACTACCGTCCTATAGCTTTGACTTCCTGCCTTTCTAAAGTTTTTGAATTTATACTTAATAAGAAGATTCTTAAGCATCTATCTGCTCACAATCTTCTATCTGATCGTCAGTACGGTTTCCGTAAAGGGCGATCTTCTAGCTTTCCTAACTGAATCTTGGTCATCCTCCTTTAGGGGTTTCGGTGAAACTTTTGCTGTTGCCCTTGACATATCAAAAGCTTTTGATAGAGTCTGGCATAAATCTTTAATTTCCAAACTACCCTCATTCGGTTTCTATCCTTCTCTCTGTACCTTCATTTTAAGTTTCCTTTCAAACCGTTCTATTGCAGCTACTGTAGACGGACATTGTTCTTCTCCTAAATCTATCAATAGTGGTGTTCCCCAGGGTTCTGTCCTATCACCCACTCTCTTTCTATTATTCATTAATGATCTTCTAAGTCTAACTCAAAGCCCTATCCACTCCTACGCTGATGATTCTACCCTGCATTTTTCAAAGTCGTTTATTAGACGTCCAACTCAACAGGAACTAAGTGATTCACGGAGAGATGCCACCGAGCGCCTAACTTCTGATCTTTCTATTATTTCTGATTGGGGCAAAGCAAACCTTGTTTTGTTCAATGCCTCAAAAACCCAATTTCTTCACCTATCTACTCGACAAAACCTACCAGATAACTATCCCCTCTTCTTCAATGACACTCAACTGTCTCCTTCTTCTACAATGAACATTCTAGGACTATCCTTTACTAAAAATCTGAACTGGAAATCTCACATCTCATCTCTTGCTAAAACAGCTTCTAAGAAGTTAGGTGTGCTGTGGCATCTGCGTCCTTTTTTTTCTCCCTCCCAATTGCTTGCTCTCTACAGGGGCCTTATCCGCCCATGTATGGAGTATGTCTCACATGTTTGGGGAGGATCCACTCATACAGCTCTCCTAAATAGGGTAGAGTCAAAAGCTTTTCGTCTCATCAACTCCTCTCCTCTGACTGACTGTCTTCAATCTTTAAATCACCGCCGCAATGTTGCTTCTCTTGCTCTCTTCTACCGTTATTTTCATGCTCACTGCTCTTCTGAACTTGCTAACTGCATGCCTTCCCCACTCCCGCGGCCTCGCTGCACAAGACCTTCTACTCATTCCCATCCCTATTCTGTCCATCTTCCTAATGCAAGAGTTAATCAGTATCTTTACACTTTCATCCCTTTCACTGGTAAACTCTGGAACTCTCTTCCTGTTTCTATTTTTCCACTTTCCTATGATATAAATCTTTTCAAAAGAAGGCGGAAACAAAACACCTCCCGAACTAAATTGGCCTACCCTTGTTTTTATTTTATTCTCTTACTGTCTTCTTTATAGGGACTGGCAACTAAGCAGGCTTTGTGTTACCCATTTTTGTTGTGCCCTTGGCCAGTTCCCTGTGATGTAAAAAAAAAAAAAAAAAAAAAGATAGGAACTAGACACATGGCCTGTTGAATCATTATCCCCAGGAGTCCCAGGACCCCAGGTCAACACCCAGGCGCTGAATGGAAAATTCCTCCCTGGTAATGAGGTCACACGGTGGTGTTAATGGGGTAAACTCCCGCTCCTTGAGTCCCCGACTCCCTGTTCCCTGAAATGGGGTGAAGTCAAGTGATTTTTACAGATAGATATACAGTATGGATGGTAGCCTACCATCCATACTGCTGGGTACAAAAATGGTTCGATATAAGTGCGGAAATAAAAATCTAACTTTCGTACCGTACAGAACTTGAAGAAATATTTCTAACCGTAATATCGAACCGTACTTTTAGCCCTTAAATTACCGTACCGTACCGTAACGAACTACATGCCCTGGACTGACATGTTAGATATCGAGGATGGAGTAGAGAGAGTCTTCATTCATGAAGACATGGATGAAGTGGAGAGATAGTAGGACTGCTGATAAACAACAAAGAGTATTCCACTGAAAAACAGGGGAAGAGTATTTGAAGCATGTATAAGATCAGTTTTGCTGTATGGTTCCGAGACATATGGGCTTTGACGAAGAAGTTGAAGGATGTGTTGGTTGGGTGTGATCGGAGAATGTTGAGATATATGACTGGGATCACATGGAGAGATGATGTGTCCCCAGTGAAGAGATGGCAAGAAAATGTGGATTGAAGGAGTTGAGTACAATGCTGAGAGTAAGGCGATTGAGGAGGTTTGGGCACGTGAAGAGGAGAGAGCTGTTAGAGTGAAAGTTCCAGGTCGCCGTCTACTGGGCAGGCCAAGGAAGACATTGAGGTAGTGTATTGAAGAGGATCTGGCAGCATTGGGCCTTGAAGAAGTTAAGGCAACGAATATAGTTGGAAGCGTAGCATCGGCCGTCTAACCTCATCAAATATTATTGAAAAAACTGATGTCAAACAGAAAGAAGATGTACATTAACTTTTGAGTAGCCAGAGAGAAAAAATAATAGTCAACTTCATGTCTTACAATACGAACCTAAACTTATAGAAATTTCGATTGCTCTCACTATCCATTGTTCACACTACAGCCACCTCTCTGGTAACTAATTTTCATTGCTTGAATTTTCTTTAGACATATATTTCATGTCCAAGTCTAGGTCTCACTTACATGTTATTGTTAAAACTATCACTAAGTGCTTTCTATACTTCCATACTCACTGTCCTTTCTCTAATCATGCCACCAAAGGATCAACACTTCTTTCCTTACTTATAGGAGTCTCTCTTCTATCTCTTTCTATGCTTCCATACATGCACAAGATATGAGCAAAAATATTAAATTCTTGGTCACCTTTTCCATTACATCCATTATCATTTTACATTGCTTCAAGACCTCAACTTTCACTCTATTACTTCACTTTCTTTCATGTCACATACTGCTTTTCTTTGACCTACATGATCATTCTGTTTATGGAAATGTGAAAAATGTTGAAGTAGAAGTGGTAATAATAATAATATTTCTCCCCTTTTTATAATTTTAAAATTTAAAACTCCAAACCCGTCTAAATTACGTTTATATATAAAATTACCCAAAAAACATCCATAAAACATAATGGCATTATTGGAACTGTTAAATATTTACTAAAGGATTCATGATAATAGAAACTGCTTTCCTTATTTGCTTATATGCATGATTTCACTACGAAGTACATGTTGTATGGTTGTGTCAGATGCGAGTTCTTACTTACTAGTATTTCATTTATTCATTCAACATTTTTGGAAGTCTTTTTAAAGGAAAGTACCAGTAAACATGAACTCACAATTATGAAAGTAATTTTAATGACAGGTTTTCACTTTGCAATTAATTGATTTTACACAAATTCAGTCTTTCTGAGGCTTAAAAATAGGTGGGAGATTCAAGACAAATTTCGTCAACTAACGACACATACTGCTCATGTGCAAACATTTCAAATAATTCATACATACAGTATACTGAAGAACAAACTTAGCAAATTGTTGTATAAATTATGTGCAAAAAGTTATTCTATTCAATCTGCGCATAGTAAAAAACACACAACTGATGAGAAAATACACATTTCAAACTTACTCCAACACAACTTTTGACACCTCATATAATGAACTTATCTCTATCTGCATCTGAACTGATATTGGTCATGTGATTTTATAACAAACTTGCATGAAATCTTACAAAATTCATGGCACTTAAAAATGCAACCAACTTTTATTTTTCCCATGTCCCGCTATCACGGGAACCTGAAAATCTGCACACCTAGGCTATTGCATATATAATCATGGGATCTAAAACATCACATCAAAAGTAGCAAGAAATGCCAAAAATTTTACATTCCTTTTTCGTGTCATTACGCATATGATACAATATTCACCCCCTGTAAGTCCACATAACCGAGCTGGCAAGCGCTATTCTTGGCCGACACCCACCCCTCCCTTCCTGATTTTTATTAGTCAGTGAGTGTCTTACGTATCTAATATACTGGCCTTTTATGTTTTCTTTGACATTGTAATGTATTAATGTTTATCATTATTATGTTGTAATTAGTATTAAGTGGAAATTATTAGGGAAAGAGTGACAAACAGGAAAAAGAACTACTCAAAATTGGCACTCAGGCACCAGTTAGAATCTTCCCACAAGTTCTTCAGTAGGGCTATCACATTTTTTCAATCAACGCGTGTTCTGGCGCCTCAAATTAACATGATAGCCGAGGGTTGGGCATAGATTCTTACATTCAAGTGATTAAAACATACATAAATCAAATTATTCTTCAATGAAAATAATCGTGGTGCAAAATACATATCATAATGATTCAGCTATAGTCTTCATACTATGCTAGTGTAGCTCAATAGTTTTCAAAAAGCAATCAATTTCTTCCAATAGTGGAAGAGGAACCTCAACAGAAGAAAGTCATACAAGTGGAGTGAGTCACTTGCACAGCTTGATCTTGGGTCGGGACTTAATACTCTAAGACATTTGGTTTAAAATCATAAATGCTTATTTTGGCCTTTACATAGATAAAAAAAAAAAAAAAAAAAAAAAATAGTAGTCTTTTGAAAAGCTAAAACATTCCAACAAGTCATATTAATAAAAAAAAAAAAACAGTATTTATTGATGTAGGAACAAAAACTTTGACTGCAGTAATAATAATTTTCTCCTGTTCTTCTCTTCCATAATTATGTTAAATTGAAAATACAATCTTTGATGTGGCAGATCTCAGAAATTCTATCAGGTACAAGCTGAAACGCCTGGATGAGCCTTTAGAGAAACTCCCTTTAATGCCTTTCTCTAATATTCAATTACAGATTAAACCAAGTATACCAATCAATGCAATTTACCTTTCTATGCAATTCTTGTGCACCGAGAATGACTACTTAAGTTATAGTTTTATAATGTGCCCGAAGCATTAAACACCCAGCTCTGAACTAAACTTTATTCTACAGTGTATATACTACACTGTTAAAACAGTAATGTACTCTTAAGTAAACAAATACACATTTCTATCACTCTGTAAACTGGATTACATCAACTGTGAAAGCATTCACGTCTGTGATATTCTATAAAGAAAGTTGATTATATCAGTTGCACTTCACAGTTCTTGGGTAACCCATCAAAGTAAATAAATATGTAGATTCACAAATGTCTTGGTTTTTAACCTATATGAAAATAGAGCAGGGCATTATAATAAATTACATTTAGTGACTCCATTTCATACAAACACAGACGGTTAGACAGATAAAATGGATAAGGATATGCACAAATGAAATCGCACAACTATATGAATGTTTGCAGAATATGTTGAATTGAAGAAGTAAACTAGAAATGTTGTAAAGAGCTGTGATAAAATATGGATGTAAGTGAAGTAATGTAAGTGAAGTAAACTCTAAATTTCAATGCTATTTGAAAAATAAGTACTGGTAATAAATATCTGAAATAAAGTCCAGATAGACTAAGAAGAGAAGAAATTTATAAGAATTAAAACAAAATGGATCTGGAAGTGATAACTGTGTACTAAATATAGTATTTGGGCCAATCCGGAATGGCTTGATTCATATAGCTGCAACTTAAGCTGGAGTCAAATTTTGTTTTCCATGTTGTATGTCATCAGTAAGCACTTGATCCTGCAATGAAAAATGGAGAACATTATTGGGATGCTTTGGAGAAAAATTGGAACATTTTCAACAGGAATCATTTAATTTTTCTTTTGGTTTTCCGGGCTTTTTATTACTTTTTTTCTGCCCTAAGCTTAAGCCAGTCCCTATGATGGAAAACCCCCATCATCTGATGGAGAGCTCTAGCTATAGATGGTTGTATGAAAAACATTCATGTAGTACCTGGTTCTGATGTCCAGATGAAACCAGCTTATTAATGTACTAATGCAAAATAGAAGCTTTCAATTTGCTGCTGAATCTAACTCTCAGATAATAACAAGTAACTGATAAAGATGGGGGCATTCGCTATGCAGCGCGTGGCCTCTGTGCTCATCTTTGTCGCATTAGCCTTTGAGCCTGTGGTGGGTAAGAACCCGTTACCCCGGGACATAGGGCTAGTGTGACATCCGGGTTACCATAATTACCTTACCCAGGTTTCCCCAGGTGCCCATTTATCTACCAACCCCAAAAGGAAGGATTAACAGCTGGATTGGCTGGCCGCTGACTGTCCTCTTCGGGATTTGAACTAGAGCCCACATATTTGCAACTAGGCACACTAGCCACTACACCACGGAGGCGACAATAGGTATAGGCTTACATACAAACAACATTGGATACAATATGCTGTATAAAGTGATGTAAAATTCCATAGGCTCAAAAAGAATGAAATAAAGCGTTACTAGAGTTACGGTTCTGTACTAGCTCTCAAAGGGCCGACTTACACAGTACGGCTTGTTTCTGTGCACAACAAAGCGAATGAGACTTGAATGCATGAATGAAAAATATGTGCGCATGCGTCATTGGGGGAGAGGGATTGTTGGCAAATCGCAACATGACTTGCTTGGTAGTGATGAAGAAGAAAGATTGTCAATCTCTGCCCCCTGAGGAGGGATGGCTTCTGGTTGGGTTACTTATTTTGGTGATAGATAAGTTTGGATCTAGGTAGTTGTTTGTTCTTGGGAATTTTCATATTTTTGGATATAATTGGATGTTGGTCTGTTATTGCCATATTTTGGGAGGTGATTGTGTCTTGGTTGTACTAGGCTACTTATTTTGCTTAGTTGAAGACTTCTTCTGAGGAAAACAACTTGTAATTGCAGTCAAGATACTAAGATACCGATGTTTATCAAGTAACTTATCAATCATTGTTGATGATATTTATATGATTGATTGATCAGAAGGTTATTGCGAGTTAATTCCCCACACAGGTGAGGTTGACAATCCAGATCAGACTGTATTGTGGGAGGGGCTCCTGACCCAAAGCCCTGGTCCCTATAAGTTACTGCCTACAACATGCAGGGAATATAAAGACAAATACTCTTTACTTTTATGTCTCAGGGTTGGCTATATAATTAAACACCTAGGTTGGCTGACCATTGACCAAGTGTAGTATGGACTATAGTGCAGTAGGGTCATCATACAGCTATTACTATTACAGTCATTATAAAAGATTCATAAGCTGTTCTCTCAGTCCTTGGTGTTTGGTGTGGTTTATCATGCAGGAGCCGTATACATATTATGTTTGCTACCGTGCTTAACAGCACTACCACCTAAATGTGATGGTCAAAAAGTTGTTCACAAAAATTTTACCAAACACTTTTAACGTTAGCAGGATTAGCCAGCTAACTTAGCTGTACTCTGCTAAGTCAACTAAAAGTAGGAATGGATGTCGGGAATCGGATATAAAGGATGATTTGGTACGTAAGTAACTGTAATGAGGGAAATAAGATTCACTTGGTCGACGGAGGGTAAACACCTAGACGAGCTTAAGTAAAATGTAGCCACTTGGTAAATAGCTATTATTTTTCACTCCTCAGTCCAAATCATTTGTATTATTAATGTGCTTTATTGAGCATGAGAAATTAGGGTGCATTGGTCTCGTCTTGTTAATTTGTTCGTTGTCGCTCTTGTTACGTCACGACGCTATGCGAGCGAGGCGAGGGAGGAAGCAGGTAGACACTCTCTCTCTCTCCTCTAGACCTTGTCCGTGGATGGTCGTGTGAGGGAGACGTTCCCTCGCAACCCTCGTGTGAGGTAGGTGTGGTGTCTGTCTTGTAAGGACTTCTTGTGAATTAATTAGTTCAAGATAGGATTGTAATAAATGTTGTCTATACAAGTTTTTTTGGTGAGAGGAGAACAAGACGATGGCCTTATCAAGAGATGTGAGTGTCCAGTGAAGCCACGTGGGCCACCGACGTCGAGTTTTGCGGCAGTGTTGTGTGTCGAGTGTTTTGGTCCCAGGACGATCGCCTGGACTATCCTACTATGAGCTAAGTCCATAACAGTTTTATAGTTGTAGGAATTAAGCCCAGTTGGCACATGTTATTCTAGGTAGAGCTAGGTGGGCTACCTATCCACAGTGACTTAGCGATTTATTTTTATGTTAATCCCAAGTTGGTATTTAAGTTTATTTTCTATAATTTCTACTATTGCCAAATATTGTGGAGCCCTCAATTGGGATATGAGTACTCAGAGAAATAGATACTTATAAAGAAAACCTAGTTAAAGTGTTTGTCCCTTTAATTCAGTTACCCTCATATATTTTTCAAATATTTTTTTTTTCCCACTTAATGTGGGTGGTGGCAGCATAACCTTCAGACTTGTTTGTCCCTTCAATTAACTTATAGTAAAGGGGGGGGCACTACATAACATTTAAGAATATTTTCAAGGTTAATCTATAACTTATTTTGTTGTAATTTAAGCAGTTTTTATTCCATAAACACAAAAGTGGGATAAACTAATTGATGTTGGCAGTTTGTGACAACACAAGCATCAACATGTCACATGGCGGTGGCCGCCAACATTGGATGTCCGCCTGATCACTGTCAGCCTAAACCACACAAAACTTACGGCTCATTTGCACCGCCTGCGATTTTCCTCCGACTCTCGATCACTGACACTGGTGCAGGACCCTCCCAGAGACCATTGAACACTTGCTGCTGCAGTGTGCATGCTTCCACTCCCACCACGCTGCTCCCACTCTCAACTCCTTGCCCTGAATGTCACCACCTTTGACCTGCCCACCCACCCTGCTGGCGGCGGCAGTTCCACCCCTCACAACAATATGCTGTCATCCGCCCCTTCTACACCTTCCTGAAGAAGACAGCCACGCCTCTTATAGCCTTATAGGGTTCCTTAAATTCTCGCAGCCCTAAACAATACCAAGAACAAACATTAAAGGTTCGATGTGGCAACGTTTTAGTAATGAGAAATTCATGTATAAGTTAAGAATATAGGTGAGCAGGCATTTCATCACTGTAATCTTGAAATGTCATTTCTATCACGAAAACCTTGCCTCTGTAGCTGGGTTTGCTGTTGGTCTGCTGTGGTCGCCGCTAGCAGACCAACAGCACTAGAGGATAAAAGTGCTCCGGACCACTTCTAGCTTAGCAGCACTTTCAACCCCCTTCAAACGTTTGTGCATACACTGCTAGTGGTTAACAGCTAACTGCTAGCCTTGAAAGCAAATTCTGAGCGGTAACTGGGTTTTGTTAAGCGTTAGCAGGAATATGAATACGGCCCCAGCTTGCTGAGTGTATTTGTGCTGTAAGGTGAGGGTAACTCAAGATATAAAACAAATAAATCTAATCTCCACTTTAATTTTTCATTAATTTACAAATAAAAAATCTATATTGATGCTTCTGGAATATCTCTGCATCCTCATTCATTTTTTCAAGATATCCTTTAGTGTATCATATATCAAGACGTATACATCCTCATCCAGAGTAAACACCCACATACCTTGAGCAGATCAGTTTGAGGTATTTGCTATCTCACCAGGCTGCTTGTCCTTGTAGAATCTTGTCTCCTTGTACAAAAACCACAGGTTACTTGCCCAAAGAAAGATGTTCAGGAAACCAAATATCTGTTGAAAGGCATATATGAACAGGTAGCCTGTCACCAATCCGAAAATCTGTGATCTGCTTCCATCACTAATTCATAAGAAGAACATAAGAAAATAAGGAAGCTACAAGAGGCCGTGAGATCTACACATGGTAGTTCCTGTTACTTAACACTACCTACATCCACCTTTCATCCCCATCCATGAAATTGTCTAGCCTCCTTTTAAAACTCCCTATTGACTCCGCACTAACTACCTGACGACAGAGTCCATTCCAATCATGGAAGTAGTATGGGTGGAGACGCCCTGAGCCTCGTGGTCTGTGTTGTCTGGTGAAGCCACTACTCTCCCCCGTCCGCCATACTGTTGTGGGCAATGTCACACACTGGGTGACTGAGATACCCACTCTTTCTTTTCACTTTTTACACTGTTTGCACTTAATGATATCACAGTGTGTGAAATTCTACTTCTGTGTTACTGCTAACCATATATTACATATTATATTATTGCAGATTATACATGACATCATGTCCTTAAAACTACATTTTATATATTGCATAGACTTACATACCACTAAATAATACTAATATATTCATCTTAGTCCTACTTTGGGTCCCTTTATTGAATATATGTCTGGCACTTAATAGGCCTAGCCTTAAAGTGCCTGACTGTGTATTTGTATCTCGCCTGCAGATATGTCTCAGCTACAGCCTTGATCAGTAAAATTAGATGAATACTGACCGGGTCACTAACTGACATATGATTTTTCAGACTTGAGAAGATAGTCCTATCCTGAAAATCTGACAGGACAAGAGTGGCAATGTTGTGGTAAATATAAGATGTAGATAGCTTTGCATATGAGTTATCACAGCACAACACTCTCTCCCTGAATTTCTTCTCACATATGAGGCATATGGCAACTACATCTCTGGATGGCACTGTTAAATTGCCTTTATTTTTTGCTCTTATCAAAGCATGAGTCTCATCTACATTTTGGAGAACTAAGGCATTACAACAGGCCTCACATCTCACATATTTTCTCAGCTTTAAAGCTACAAACCCGGCTATATATTCTACTACCTTTTCTGAATAAGGAGATTACACAGGCCGAAACTATGCTTTACATATTCCCGTCAACAAGTGCATTATTAGATTCCTCATTATCATCACTTACACCAACCAATTTTTTCTACCAACATTAATTACCCTACACTTGTCAATATTAAATTCCATCTGCCACCTGATTACCCACTCGCTTAACTCATCTAAGTCTCCCTGCAAACCGGTTACATAAGAACATAAGAAAATAAGGAAGCTACAAGAGGCTGTGAGGCCTACCCGTGGTAGTTCCTGTTACCTAACACTACCTACATCCACCTTTCATCCCCATCCATGAACCTATCCAGCCCCTCTTTAAAGCTTCCCAATGATTCCGCACTAACTTTTTTTTTTTTTTTTTTTTTTTCATCACAAAGAACTGGCCAAGGGCACAACAAAAATGGGTAACACAAAGCCCGCTTAGTTGCCAGTCCCTATAAAGAAGACAGTAAGAGAATAAAATAATAAAAAAGGGTGAGCCAATTTAGTTCGGGAGGTGTCTTGTTACTCTTCTTTTGAAAAGATTTAAGTCATAGGAAAGTGGAAAAATAGTAGCAGGAAGAGAGTTCCAAAGTTTACCAGTGAAAGGGATGAAAGAGTAAAGATACTGATTAACTCTTGCATTAGGAAGATGGACAGAATAGGGATGAGAATGAGTAGAAAGTCTTGTGCAGCGAGGCCGCGGGAGGGGGGAGGCATGCAGTTAGCAAGTTCAGAAGAGCAGTGAGCATGAAAATAACGGTAGAAGAGAGCAAGAGAAGCAACATTGCGGCGGTGATTTAAAGATTGAAGACAGTCAGTCAGAGGAGAGGAGTTGATGAGACGAAAAGCTTTTGACTCGACCCTGTTTAGGAGAGCTGTATGAGTGGATCCTCCCCAAACATGTGAGACATACTCCATACATGGGCGGATAAGGCCCCTGTAGAGAGCAAGCAATTGGGAGGGAGAAAAAAAAGGACGCAGACGCCACAGGACACCTAACTTCTTAAGTCCAGTTCCCACCATCCCGCTTGTACGGCCGCCATACAACAACAATGACGTCACCATCATCACCGCTTGAGTGGTATTTGTGGTAACTGGGCACAGTTGGCAACTCCGCTCGAGCGAACACCGCCGAGCGGGAGAGATGACTTGAATTTAACTTTGTACGGCAGCCGTACAGCGGTACGGCGGTGCGGTAGACTTTGTTGTGACGTCATTGTTGTTGTACGGCGGCCGTACAAGCGGGATAGTGGGAACCGGGCTTTAGAAGCTGTTTTAGCAAGAGATGAGATGTGAGATTTCCAGTTCAGATTTTTAGTAAAGGATAGTCCTAGAATGTTCATTGTAGAAGGAGACAGTTGAGTGTCATTGAAGAAGAGGGGGATAGTTATCTGGTAGGTTTTGTCGAGTAGATAGGTGAAGAAATTGGGTTTTTGAGGCATTGAACAAAACAAGGTTTGCTTTGCCCCAATCAGAAATTATAGAAAGATCAGAAGTTAGGTGCTCGGTGGCATCTCTCCATGAATCACTTAGTTCCTGTTGAGTTGGATGTCTAATAAACGACGTTGAAAAATGCAGGGTAGAATCATCAGCGTAGGAGTGGATAGGGCTTTGTGTTAGACTTAGATCATTAATGAATAATAGAAAGAGAGTGGGTGATAGGACAGAACCCTGGGGAACACCACTATTGATAGATTTAGGAGAAGAACAATGTCCGTCTACAGCAGCTGCAATAGAATGGTTTGAAAGGAAACTTAAGATGAAGGTACAGAGAGAAGGATAGAAACCGAATGAGGGTAGTTTGGAAATTAAAGATTTGTGCCAGACTCTATCAAAAGCTTTTGATATGTCAAGGGCAACAGCAAAAGTTTCACCGAAACCCCTAAAGGAGGATGACCAAGATTCAGTTAGGAAAGCTAAAAGATCGCCAGTAGATCGCCCTTTACGGAAACCGTACTGATGATCAGATAGAAGATTGTGAGCAGATAGATGCTTAAGAATCTTCTTATTAAGTAGATTCAAAAACTTTAGAAAGGCAGGAAGTCAAAGCTATAGGACGGTAGTTTGAAGGATTAGAACGGTCACCCTTCTTAGGAACAGGTTGGATGTGAGCAAACTTCCAGCAACAAGGAAAGGTGGAAATAGATAGACAAAGACGGAAAAGTTTGACCAGGCAAGGTGCAAGCACAGAAGCACATTTTTTGAGAACAATAGGAGGGACTCCGTCAGGACCGTAAGCCTTCCGAGGATCTAGGCCAGAAAGGGCAAAGAAAACATCATTCCGAAGGATCTTAATGACAGGCATAATATAGTCAGAGGGTGGAGGAGGAGGAGGAACAAGCCCTTCATCAACCAAAGTGGAATTTTTTGCAAAGGTTTGAGCGAAGAATTCAGCTTTAGAAGTAGATGAGACAGCTGTGGAGCCATCTGGGTGAAGCATAGGAGGGAAAGATGAAGAAAAATTGTTAGAGATGTTATTTGCTAGATGCCAGAAGTCACGAGAGGAATTTGATTCAGAAAGATTGACATTTTCTATGAATGAAAGAGTTTTTGGTAATTTGAAGTAAAGATTTGGCATGATTACGGGCAGAAATATAAAGGGCATGAGTTTCAGGAGATGGATGCTTACGGTACCGTTTGTGAGCCACCTCTCTATCCCCGACAGCATGAGAACAAGCAGAGTTAAACCAAGGTTGACGGGCTTTAGGATTAGAGAAAGTGTGTGGAATGTACGCCTCCATGCCAGAGACTATGACCTCAGTTATGCGCTCTGCATAAAGAGATGGGTCTTTGACATGGAAGCAGTAATCATTCCATGGAAAATCAGAGTAGTACTGCCTTAGTTTTTCCCACTAGCTGAGTTGAAGTGCCAGAAGCACCTCCGCTTAGGTGGGTCCCGAGACGTTACCGGAGCGATAGGACAGGTTACAGAAATAAGATTGTGATCGGAGGAACCCAACGGAGAGAGTAGTTTCACAGAGTAAGCAGAAGGGTTAGTAGTTAGGAAAAGATCAAGAATGTTGGGCGTGTCTCCAAGGCGGTCAGGAATACGGGTAGGGTGCTGCACCAGCTGCTCTAGGTCTTGGAGGATAAAAAAGTTGTAGGCTTGTTCACCAGGTTGGTCAGTGAAAGAAGATGATAGTCAAAGCTGGTGGTGAACATTGAAGTCCCCAAGAATGGACATTTCTGCTTAAGGAAAATAGATGAGATGTGCTCCACTTTTGATGTTAAATAGTCGAAGAATTTTAGATAGTCAGAAGAGTTAGGTGAGAGATATACAGCACAGATAAATTTAGTAAGAGAGTGACATTGAAGTCGAAGCCAGATGGTAGAAAATTCGGAAGATTCAAGGCCGTGGGCACGAGAGCAAGTGATGTCATTGCGCACATATACACAACAGCCAGCTTTGGATTGAAAATGAGAATAGAGACAGTAAGAGGAGACAGAAAAAGGTCTGCTGTCAGTGCTCACAGACAACTGGGTTTCGGTGAGGAAAAGAAGATGAGGTTTAGAGGAGGAGAGATGATGTTCAACAGAGAGAAAGATAGATCTAAGGCCGCGAATGTTGCAGAAGTTTAAGGAGAGAAGGCTAGAAGAAGTATCAAGACACCTCGAATCGTCATCTTGAAGACTTTCCGACCTGGGGATATTTCTGGTCCCCTCCCCAGTTAGGGACTCCGAGGCAGGGCGATTAACAGTCATAATAAAATTTTGAGTGAAGATAGTGTAGGGATGTAAGTGCATGTAGTGTAATGTGAGTAGTAAGAGGAATTGTATTTAGAGTGCAGGCTGCAGCTACTCTCTTGTGTATCTGAGACACTAAGGGATATGGAAAGAGAGGACACGGGAGATTTCAATGATAAGTCTGCAGCACACCCTCAACTCCCGTAAGTACCTCCCCGGGAGTATTTCACCATGGCGGCAGGTGGGATTAATAGTCCACTAGTCCATTCCAATCATTCACCACCCTATTCGTGAACCAGTTTTCCCCTATTTTTTTTTTTAAATCTACGCTTTTCCAGCTTGAATCCGTTACTTCTTGTTCTACCCTGGTTAATAGCCATAAGAACTTTTCCTACCTCTCCTTTATTAAATACCTTTATCCACTTAAAAACTTCTATCAGATCGCCCCTTACTCTGCGTCTCTCGATGGAGTGTAACTTTAATAGCTTCAATCTCTTCTCATAACTAAAGTTGCGCATCCCTTGAATAATTTTGGTCATCCTTCTCTGCACTGATTCTAACAAGGCTATATCCTTCCTGTAATATGGAGACCAAAACTGAACCGCATAGTCTAGGTGAGGTCTGACTAGAGCCAGATCAAGCTTTAGAATAACTTCCGCACTTCTACTTTTAACACTTCTGGTAATGAATCCTAACACTCTATTAGCTCTATTTCTAGCCTCAATACATTGTTTACTAGGTCGGAGGTCTGGGCTCACCCTCACCTCACTCCAAGATCTTTTTCACCTTCTGATCTTTTCAGCGATACATTGCGTATGGTGTATCTATTACCAGGGTTTTTTCTACCAACATTCATAACGCTGCACTTATCAATATTAAATTCCATCTGCCATCTGACTACCCACTCATTAAGTTTATCTAAGTCTCCTGCAATATGTTTACATCAGACTGTGATCCAATAATCCTACCTACCTTAGTATCATCAGCAAACTTGCTGATATCACTGCTAATCCCACTATCTTGTTGTGTTTGCTATAGTTTATATTAGCTTGAAAAAAGATATTTTTTTTATATTTTTTTTTATTGATGGGGTCCTGGAACCAAACCTATATTTTACCATTAGTTATGTGTTTCGTTATACGAGATTTCGCTTTACGAGTATGCCAGGTAGAACCTAACTGCTCGTATCTTCGGGACCTCCCTGTATTCTTTGTTTTGCTAATATTCTTATCCTGCACAGAAAAAGAAAATGATAAACTACATTTTTATTGAGAACTGAATCAGTTTTTGTATTGAAGTGTAATTCTGATATGCCCCGAAAAAGTACAGGGAATTTACGGTAAATGATAGATCATTCAGGCTCAAAGGGCAGAAGAAGTGAGAGCGAGAGACCACTGGCGGCGTTGGCTTTTCAGAATTCTCCCCACCTAACAAAACTCCCCCCCCCCCAAAAAAAAATAAGAGAAAAAAAAGAAGAGTTGTCCAGCATGCAGGAAAGAAGGGAGAGGAAGAGGGAATTATGGTAAAAAGAGGTGGAAGGAGAGGAGTCATCATTGATTTAGCCATGCCATATTCAACACTTAGATCTGCCACACACTTTCCCCTTTCTTGCTTGGGATTTTTTTCTCTTTCTCCCTTTACTTAGCTGACTTATGCCTGACAGTTAAAGGCAAAAATAAGCATACAAGTGCACACTGAACTCTCCACAGCAAGCGAAAGATTGATACTAATACTCTCACCACTGCCATATGTACACATATATTATATACCCTTCTCCCTGAAGGATTCTTAATTCAATTAATAAGTACAGGTCATAATGCAGAAATTCAGAAGTAGATGGTTCATGAAAGTGCGTCACTAATGTATTTGATTTAAACATTAGCATCTTTAGTTATATTTGCCTCTTTTCCTATTACTTATTTTGTAAAACAAACTGAAAGATAATTGAATAGCAGGAAACCCCTACAACTAAAATAATGACAGGCAATGATACTTACAACAGAGCTGACAAGTTTACCGAAGCGAGCCTCCGTAACTTTACTGCATGCGAACTTCTCGTTACAATCAGGAGCATTTGCTATTATATTATCAAGAGCAGCCACACTACGTAGACCACTCAGACTGTTTGCCCAGGCACAGCTTGCTGCCAACCACAGGATGACAAACACCACATGAACAGCAAAGTCCTGAAAAGTTTAAAGTCATTATACTTTCTTGTCAGTTAATCTGCATATTTCATTCTAAAAAAACATGACTGTTTCTCTTTCTCCCTCTCTCTCTTGTAAAAAAAGTCACTCAAGCATCTTTTGTTCAAACCTTACTTACTATTACACAAGTATACTAACTCGAATAATTTTTCAACACATTTTAGTAGTCAAACAGGAAGGAAGTATATACACACAAACCTCGATTTCCCGGACCTCGATTTCCCGGATATCGGATTTGCCGGACAAAATCCGAGGTCCGGGGATATGTCAATCTCGGACAATTTTTTTTTTTTTTTTTTTTTTTTTTTTTTTTTTTGTCCTTTTCTTTCAGTGTCCGCGCCTCCCGCCAGGTGGCAGCATGCTCAGCGGTCGTATTGATTGTTTACATTTGGGCCACAACATTCACGGTTCCCCTGCACAGCCTCCGTCAGTCCCCTGACCCCACTGCCCCTGGTGCAAGAACATTTCTGAGACTTGAACACTTTTCTGCTGCCTCCCGCCAGTGGCAGCATGCTCAGCGGTCGTATTGTTTACATTTGGACACACTACCTCACGGTTCCCTGCACTGCCTCCAGTAGTCCCCTGACCCCCACTGCCCCTGGTGCAGGAACGTCTCTTGAGACTATTGAACACTTTCTGCTGCCTCCCGCCAGGTGGCTGCATGCTCAGCGGACGTAAAAGTCCGCGGCGGGGCAGTTGATATTGTCGGTTGCCGGACAGTAAATACTAGAGTAGGATAAACGTCCGGGGGTGGCTAATGGCATCGGACTTTTTTTTTTTTTTTTTTTTTTTTTTATATATTTTTTTTTACTTGCGATTCCCGGACTTTTGCGGTTCCCGGACCAGTGCTCCCCCCTATTAGTCCGGGAAATCGAGGTTTGTGTGTACAGATAAAATGGTTGCATCAATTATTACTTGTGGAGAGATAAGCTGTAACTAACAGGAAATATTTTTCTTCTAAGACTCAGATATAATACAGGTTCACAATTTTTTATCCGAAATTCTGAAAACCGAAAACCTAACATTTTTTCCAGACTATCTGTCGTCTACATACCAAAGCTCCCGTTTGACGCCAAACTTGACCCGAAACGCCCAACGGTCATTTTTCCATATGTTATCAGGGCTGCGTTCAGTAGGGTTCCCCCGCGCAACATGTTTTGTCTCTTCCCTACTGAACGATTGACAACACATTTTGCTACCAAGATTGCAGCTGTCGAAATTTATCGCTGTGGCTATTCTTATTCTCGCAGAATAATTTGTTGATGCCCCTGTATTTGATGCAGCAGAAGTTATAACAGCAGGAAATGAAATATTAAGGAGGCAAAAAGAGAAGAGAGAAGAGGAAAGGCTTTTTTTTGGCCTTTGTTTACATACCTTATTGTGGCTCGAGCTGGCAACCCAGCGGCAAACCAACTCCTCGAGTCGGTGTGCGGGAGAGAAAACTGAAATTTCGAATTCAGCACTTCGAATTGCGAAATCGCAATTTGAAGCGTACAAAATCCCTTACTGAACGCACCCCAGGGGCAGGACAACAACAGGTAGTGGGGCAAGGGACGGCGGGGCAAGTGTAAACAACAGGTAGTGGGGCAAGGGGCAGGTGTAAACAACAGGTAGTGGGGCAAAGGGAAGCGGGGCATCATTTATCAGGTAAACACAGGCATAATTTTCAGCAGGAGACCTTATGATAGAATGGAATGTTCGCCTCTCTAAAAAAAATACTTTAAATAAATTATTTAGAGATGTATTCTCTAATTAAGTTGTTTTGTGCTTTTACTGCATGTAAGTATATTTTCTTGTGTTTAGCTTAGTTTGAGCCAGTTTATGTTTAACTAGCCGCAAAGCCGCCCTCCGGGCGGACTTTTTGGCTAGCTCCTGCGGAGGGCTATTGGTGGGACTTCGGCCCACCACCTGTGTTTGGTGGGCCAAAGGCCCACCAAACACAGACTCTCCAGATAGCCCCTTCTAGCTTTCCTGAAATCATGGATGTAGAAATGTATGTATTAACGCCAACCTATTCACATCACCCCCAACCCATTCACTCACCCATTACCCATCACCCCCCACCCATTCACTCACCCATTACCCCCCCCCCACCCATTCACTCACCCATTATCCATCTCCACACACCCATTCACTCAACCATTACCCATCACCCCCCATCTATTCCCTCACCCATCACCCTCCACCCATTCACTCACCCATCACCCCACACCCTTTAGCCATCACCCCACCCATTCACTCACCCATTACCCATCACCCTACATCAAGGTTTCCTCAATTCTCGCAACCCACTTTTTTTTCTTCACAATTCTTGCTAATAGGCTGCTAAAAAAAAGAAAGAAAAAAGTGATCGGATCATCTCATAAATGGGCTTAAAACCTTCCCCTGCTCGAGCCGGTTCCAAAACTGTGCCATATGAGGGGATTCCGCCACAGGGGGCGGCACCTGGAGCGGACACACACACACACACACACACTTTCGCTTATATTATTATAGAAGTTTTACTTAATGTTTTATCTTTTTTTAATTATTTATTCGGGGGATTCAAGAATCCCCGAGCTAGGACACCTAAGGCCGTGTAGCCCTGCTAGGGTGACAAGAGAGCGCTACCACCTTCACCAGTAACTGACGGGATTGAGGAGCAAACTCTTGACCTTGTGGCCACGAGCCGAGCACTCTACCACTGAACCCCTTGCAATATTTTATCTAAAAAGCGTTAAAAGCTACGCTAAAAATCTTCCATTCTGAAATCCGAAAAATTCCGAAATCCGAAAAGTGGCTGGTCCCAAGGTTTTCGGATAAGAGATTGTAAACCTGTATAGTAACAGAGCACAAGTATTGTAAAAAAAAAAATCAGAATTCCAATATGTAGACAATATATTCT
This sequence comes from Chionoecetes opilio, assembly GCA_016584305.1. NCBI lineage: Eukaryota > Metazoa > Arthropoda > Malacostraca > Decapoda > Majidae > Chionoecetes > Chionoecetes opilio. The sequence goes on from JACEEZ010022299.1 coordinate 946,581, forward strand.
TGGAGAGCACACATCTGATTACACTGGGGACCTGAATACTGCGGGGGTTACATACTGAACCCCTGCGAATAACACAAAACTGCGATTAATGCAAACGCTCCCCCCCCCCCCCCCAACCCAAAATCTCCCAAAAATTTGAATTTCCCACATCTGCGCTTTGGCCATGGGCAGCTGTATGTAATCGAACAGTCGGGATGGATCCAGAGGGGGCAATGGAGGGAATGCATATCCACCTCACTGGCCAAGTATTGCATAGTATAGGATGGAGCAAAGTCTACTGTATACTGGACTTGCTTCTGGCGCTCCGCGCCAACCCGCCCATGTATAGTGGAGGCCGATTGGCAAGGGGAACTTGTGTTCCATGAAAATAAGCAAAATATAGCAAAGTTTCAAGTGAGTTAGTTATATACAGGGAGGTCCCGTTATACGAGCATTCGGTATACGAGAAATCAATGATACGAGCTGAGTAAATTAGGGTCTATTTTCAATATACGAGATCGAAAATCCAATGATAAGACATTCAAACTGAGGTGAGTAAAATTATCAAGTTCAAAATGCGCTCCCTTCCACTCCCGGGCCGGACAAAGGGGGATTTGGTTGACCCCAGTGAGGTCACTCCTAGCAAGCTGTGACCTGAAGGGTAATTAAGCATATGGCGAGGCCTGACATTTAGGGGTAATTAGCAGGTGTGCGGCCCCAACCTTGGGACAGCAGTCAGGTCACCCCTAGCAAGGCGTGACCTGAAGGGTAATTAAGCATATGGCGCGGCCTGACCTTTAGGGGTAATTAGCAGGTGTGAGGCCCCAATCTTGGGACCACTACACTACCTTCTCTTGTATCACGTGGCGTCCCCTACAGTATCTTTTTTGCTTGTTATGCATGTTTTATGTTTAATTAATGTGCAGTTATGTTATTTTGAGTGCTATTTTCTCTTTCAGAATGCTTTTTCTACAGAATAGGTAGTACAGTGTGGGTAATATAGACACTTGTGTGTTTGTTGTGTTTGGTATAGTTTATTTTAGCTTGAAAAATATGTCTTTGATGGGGTCGTGGAACCAAACCTATGTTTTACCATTAGTTATATATTTCGCTATACGAGATTTCGCTTTAAGAGTATGCCAGGTGGAACCTAACTGCTCGTATCTTTGGGACCTCCCTGTAAAAGCATATTAATGTGACCATGAAATATTCAGGATTCCGTAGATATAGGTTTTGTGTTGTTTTGATGTTAAAATAGTGAAAGATACATAAATAAATGAGGTGACTTTGCTTCATGATGCGTATGCCTTAAATATAATAATAGATATCATTGGTATTAAAGATATTCAGCTGGTTAAAAACATTACAGTGCTCCCTCACGTTTGGCAATTTAATAAGTCTAGCGGCTCTAGCCAAACCAGCGCCAAAAGTGAATTTCGCCAAACGCGAATAGTACTTTCAATGGGAAAATTATCCGTTAGTCATTGACGAGGTCCGAGTTCACCCTTTTGAGCTCCATTTTCGTACTTTAACTGCTTAAAAGCAAAGACATTATACATGAAACATTAATAGCTATACACAAGACAATAGATAATAGATAACATGTTATTTACCATGAATTATTTAGATTTAGGCCTGGTGAGACAAGTGAGTGTGGTGGTTGTGTAGGCAGGCGGTGGTGGTTGTGGCTGTTTTTACCTTTCCTCCACTCTCGTTTCTCCGCTTTTTTTCCCCTTGTCCTTATTGTCACCTGGCTTTCTCAAACCACCACCACCACCAGTACTTGCAGATTTTTTTTTTTTTTTTTTTTTTTTTTTTTTTTTTTTAAATTTTACATTTGTGCCTATAGCGCCTGTAGGCAGTGGTGACCCAGGGCTCGGATTGTAGGCTCTGGAGGTTCACTTGAGGGCTCTGATGGTTGGTCCTCGCCCGTGGTGGCGCAGGCAGGATTCTTATAGTGACGCCTGTAATTAGAGGCTCATGCCGCCCCCCTGTGTCCTCTGATGCACTCACAATCGAAGGTAGAGTTGATAGGCAGGGCATGTGGGTGTTCTTAGGCCACTCGACGGTGCAGAGAGGTTTTGGGTTTCTTCGGGGATCGAACTCGGGTCACCGAGAACGCCAGTCGGAGACGCTAACCACTCAGCTACCGCCTCCCCTGCCATAGGGGATGCCATAGTCTTAGCGCGAAACGCCAAAGGTACCGTCACTTAGAGCAAAAAACAGCACAGTCGTCAAGACGTCTGCCGCGCCTCTTGCCAAAAGTGAATTTGAAGCGCCAAATTCGGATTCTGGAACCATATCCAACCTATCACCAATACTGTGTTTCACCAAGCTGAAACTCGCCAAATGCGAGGGACCACTGTATATAATTTTTTCTCATTTTTCTCTATGTTATCAAGTAGGAGTGGTGCTATTTTCATTAAGTCGTAGTAAGATTTATTCTAAATTGCCATGTTTAAGTATTATGAACGAGTTTAGAAATCATGTTCTGGCAACACTCCCTGAAGCTTCCCATTCTTCTCATGTATATTTACATGGGCGAGATATGTATCTTCTCACTGACATAAAAAGCATCCTCTTTTTATTTTCCTTTCTGTTTATTAACGTCAGCTTTTCCCATAATATTTTGTGAGGTTAGACAGCCGAGGATATGCTTCCAACTATCTCTATCCGTTGCCTCAATTTCTTCAATGCCCAATGCTGCCAGATCCTTTTCAATACACTGCCTCCATGTCTTCCTTGGCCTGCCTGGTGGACGGCGACTTGGAACTTCCACTCTAACAGCTCTCCCCAATGCCTCACCACCTTCTCTCCTCTTCACTGTACTCAGTTCCTTCAATCCACAGAGTGCAGATAGGCTAGGAAGTAAGACTACCATGTAGGCCTCCCTCTCAATTTTGAGTTCGTCGAGGCTGGTTACCACTGACCTCATCACAGTAAGGTACTCATTGATAATATTTCTATCAACCTGGTTGAAGGTATTACCCACCTCACCTTGGTGGGGTAAGGTGGGCACAGGCGACCTGGCAAATGTTAGTGTCCCGTGAGTATCCTCCTCTCGCTCTTTTACAGTGAGGGGAGCCGAGGAGAAAGGCAGCGCCTTATAGCGTGGGTGTATTTACCTAGTTGTGTTTTACAGGGCCTGAGCTACACTCGTGTGGTCCTGTCTCCGTATCTACATTTATCCAGTCTTTCTTTCAATTGGTGCACAGTATGTGCTGATATCACCTCCTCATTTAGTCCATTCCAAACTTCTACATTTCTATGAGGGAAGCTATACTTCTTTATGTTGTTTAGGCATCTCCCTTTTCCTAGTTGTTTTGTATGTCCTTTTGTATATCGACCTTCTCTTTGCTTCCGAGTCAGTAGTCTCTCATTGTCTGTTTTTTCCATCTTAGTTATTAGCTTAAAAATTGTTATTAACTCTCCTCTTTTTCTTCTCTGCTCGAGTGTTGGTAACTTTATTTCCTTTAATCTTTCCTTATAAATAAGTTCTTCTAGCTCTGGTACCATGGGTGTGTAGCAGGAGGAGAGGCAGGCCTTCTATCCACTGGTATAGGAGAGACCTTTACCCCCCCTCCACCTGACCCATAGGTTGGCACTCACAGTCACCTTCCTCCCGTGATCTTCCTCCTCATGCTGAAGAAAAACCCCAGTACATCGTCTACATCAGCTACCAGCCGGGCCTCGGCTACTCCTGCAGGAGTGGTTTAAGGCGCCATAGTAATCAAGGTGCGGCACAAACCATCGGGGGGCAGAGAACAGACGACACAAAATTGTTTGCGCAGCATGAGGGATGGAGGTAGTCTCGCACCTCTGCCTAGCGATAACGCAGGGTCAAGACTGTCACCTCACCTTCGCAACGCACTAATTCATTCAAAACAATCTCCTGGCAACTAATATTTCGCTCTACAGCAGAGCCAAGATCACTGTAAGCAAATAACACTGTCACCAGCACACGTAGAATAAACGTACACATCTCTGTGTATGCTCTCCGTGTACGTATCACTGGTTTATGGCCCTATGACCTCCCTCTCCTTGCTCAAAATATGAGCTTATTATATGCGGAAATGTCTCGTAACGATGATAGTTGGGTCAATTTTTCTAAACATTCTGTGGTTATTTCATAATCTCAGGTGAGAGCACACAATAATAGAAGACATGACTGAGTCGGCGAGGGACGTGTGATCTTAAAGCCGAGTCCACTAACGTCAAACATTGTTTCTAGTATCTACTGACCTTGGATCCCTTACCCCTTACGAAGTGGGCGACTTTTTACTTCCCCGTGCACACCAGCCGGGCTAATTTGCTCTAAATTGTCTCTTTTCAGCGACAATTTGTAAAATAACTACTGAAGCTATACGGAAGCAAAAAGAATAGTCGTTTAGCTTCATCTTTCTACTACATTATGCAAGTATAAATAACTTTCTAGGTACTCTGGATACCTCACAGTGAGGTGATGAAGTAAAGTATTTTTCGCGTCTCACGAGGCTTTCTGAGCTGACCGCCGTTCGAACGTTTGTGTACGGTCAAGGCTTTGGCTTCTCTTTCTAGCCATACACATTGTATGATTCTAGTAACTGTTCATTGTATTATCATTGTCACTATTATCATCATTATTATTACTAGTAGTAGAAGCAGTAGTAGATTATGTAGTAGTAGTAGTAGTAGTAGTAGTAGTAGTAGTGGTGGTGATAGTTGTAGTAATAGTAGTAGCCTAGTAATTGTTGCTGTATATCTAATATACTATAGGAGTAGCCGTGTGTCTGTCTGTGTGTGTCTGTCTGTTTTGGGTAGCCGAAACTGTAAATTCAATATTGATGAGAGTAGGCTCAAAAAATCGCAAATAAATCGTAGGTGGTAAGCGGCTTAGTCCCATGTCGATTGAATAATTTTGAAGAGGGGTTTTGTGCTAAAAACACTTTTAGGAATATTAGATTACAGGAAAAACTCTGCGGTAACGTCTTGCCGCATTCCACAAACTCAGTACTCATGGACTTAACTTTTGTGTGCGAGTGTGAGTGTGTGTGTTGGAATCACATGGAACACAAAGGGTTGGAATCACATGGAACGTGGTCTACCCCGAGGCACTTTGACCAGTGACCAACGACAGCAACAACACGATTGGAGTTTGCAATCACATGTTGTTGTCTAATATATACTACTACTACAAACATCAATACATGGGTCCGAAGGGCCCACAAGCACTTGTAATACACTATGATGATTTAGTAACTGATCATTTAATTCATACTCTTATCATTCTTATTATCATTATAATAAGAGTTATTATTATTATCAGTATGATTATGAATATTATTATTATTTTCGCTATTATTATTCTTTTTATTATTTTATTTATTATTATTATGATTATTCTTTTTTTTCATGTCACTCTTACTATCATTACCATATGTTAATTACGTAATTATTATAAGTAGTGGTAGTAATAGCAGTAGTAGTTGTAGTGGTAGTTGTAGTAGTAGCTATAGTAGTAGTTATAGCTGGAGACTTGGATATTTTATTGACCCCTTTTTCCTTATCGTCTTGTCTCGCCATTTATCACTCTTCCCCTTTCAAGGCTATCACTCATCACCAATCTTTCCTTCGTTTCCTTCCACTCTGTTTATCAGTTTTCTTTTTCCTCTCGTTTCCCCTATTCAATGCTTTTAGAGGCGTAGAAATTAGATGTTGCTTAGACGGTGGAGACTGCTCAGCATATGGGCTGACGGAAGAGGACATTCTGCGTCTATATATATTGGCTCCTCATGACAAACTGAGGCATATCGTGCAGAGTGTATGGTATCCTTACAGAGCTGGAGGGTACTGTAGAGGTCAAAATCAGGCAAAAATTAATAAGGCGTAGCACTTCCATGTCGCGAAAATATAATACCCTCTCATCACGACAGTTTTCGGGTCGGCCGAGTACTGCCCTATGAGGCACTTGTCGGGACGAGTAATACCACATATTTCAACATAGACACCATATGTGCGGTGGAATTTACTCCCATTTAGTGTAATACATATCTACACAACAAGAGGTTGCTGTAGGGACCAAAATTGGGCCAAAATCTTAATGACGTACTGGTACGTCACCCGCCTTCCTCGCCCACCCTACTATGGACGTATGAGTACGTCACCCGCCATGTAAGGGTTAACTAAGTTTACAGTAACATCTCAGATATTTCAATAATATTACAACATCACACATATAATGTTTATATGAGTTTCAACCAAAAATATGGCAAAAAAGCATCATACTCACAAAGTGAGACAGGAAGAAGGGTTTGGAGGTACATGTACCGTAAATGGCGGCATACAAGTCGACTCTTTGAGCCTGAAAAAATCTCTCCATAACTAGGGGTCGACTTAACGGCAAGGATAAAATGCGAACCTTTTGCCACCGAGTGGCAAGCAAGTGTATAAGCACTACTAACTATCGCTGTACACCACTTACCGTAACTCCAGTCAGACAACTACACTATATGCGCCACTACCAGAGCAACAGCGACAACTGGAGAAGACGTTTAGTGGCAGTTCCACCCACAGCTGTTTCCAACAGCTGATACACAGATTGTAAACACTGGCCAATGCAAATGGCGGAGGGCACCGGTCAGTGCAGTCCAGTTATGTACTACCGTGTTTTACATAATATACAGTATGTAGCGGTACTATCAGGGGACTATGGTGTTTTTCAAGTGATTCATTCATTCAAGCATTCATAGATGATGTACACACAACACTCGTTTTCCCGGAGATCGGATTTGCCGGTCAAAATCCGAGGTCCGGGGATATGTCAGAGTCACGGACAAATGCCTGGTCCAGTCCGTAAATTGACAAAGTTGTCCGGCGTTCCGAGCGTCTCCTGTCACCCCTGGTCAGTATCCGCGCCTCCCGCCAGGTGGCAGCATGCTCAGCGGTCGTATTGTTTACATTTGGGCACAAGACACTCACAGTTCACCTGCACCGCCTCCGTCAGTCCCCTGACCCCCCACTGCCCCTGGTGCAGGAACGTCTCTGAGACTATTGAACACTTTCTGCTGCAGTGTCCACGCTTCCACTCCCACCATGTAGTGCTATGCTCTCAACTCCTCACCCTGAACGTCACCACCTGTGACCTGCCCACCCTGCTGGCGGCGGCTGGTGTCCACCCCTCCCGGCAACACGCTGTCATCCGCCTCACCTGTGCCTTCCCGAGGATGATAGGTCAACTATCACAGGCAGTGCCTGTGATAGCATCATAGGACATCACCAGGGCTCATAGTGTTCCCCAAGGGATCCTCGCAGCCCTAAAAACAACAACAAAGTGACGTAAAAGTCTGCGGCGGGTTAGTTGATATTGGCGGTTGCTGGAGAGTAAATACACACAAACCTCGATTTCCCGGACCTCCATTTCCTAGATATCGGATTTGCCGGACAAAATCCGAGGTCTGGGGATATGTTAGTGTCCCGGACAATTTTTTTTTTTTTTTTTTTTTTTTTTCCCCCGTTGAAATGCCTGGTCCTGTTCGTAAATTGACAAAGTTGTCCGGCGGTCCGAGCGTCTCCTGTCACCCCTGGTCAGTGTCCGCGCCTCCCGCCAGGTGGCAGCATGCTCAGCGGTCGTATTGTTTACATTTGGGCACACGACACTCACGGTTCACCTGTACCGCCTCTGTCAGTCCCCTGACTCCCACTGCCCCTGGTGCAGGAACATCCCTGAGACTATTGAACACTTTCTGCTGCCTCCCGCCAGGTGGCAGCATGCTCAGCGGTCGTATTGTTTACATTTGGGCACACGACACTCACGGTTCACCTGCACAGCCTCCGTTAGTCCCCTGTCCCCCACTGCCCCTGGTGCAGGAACGTCTCTTGAGACTATTGAATACTTTCTGCTGCCTCCCGCCAGGTGGCAGCATGCTCTGCGGTCGTATTGTTTACATTTGGGCACATGACACTCACGGTTCACCTGCAATGCCTCCGTTAGTCCCCTGACCCCCACTGTCCCTGGTGCAGGAACGTATCTTGAGAGTATTGAACACTTTCTGCTGCCTCCCGCCAGGTGGCAGCATGCTCAGCGGACATAAAAGTCCGCGGCGGGGTAGTTGATATTGGCTGTTGCCGGACAGTAAATACTAGAGTAGGATAAACGTCCGGGGGTGGGTAATGGCATCGGACTGTTGTGATTCCTGGACTTTTGCGGTTCCCGGACCAGTGCTCCCCCTATTAGTCCGGGAAAACGAGGTTTGTATGTACTAGGGTAGGATAAATGTCCGGGGGTAGGTAATGGCCTCGGACTGTTGCGATTCCCGGACCAGTGCTCCCCCCTATTAGTCCGGGAAAACGAGGGTTGTGTGTATTACCGAATTATTACCGAATTATCCGCATCTCGCACCAAAATAAGCGCCGGAATTTTCGCCGGATAATGCATCACATGGACGGATAGTGTTTTAATACAGCCAAATTGCTGGCGCCGAATAATGGTGCACGACGGATATTAGAACGACGGAATAACAGGAGATTACTGTATCAATATGTTGAATAAATGCTTATTCATAATCATATATCAAATTTGATGGTCTTTATATGTAATATCCAGTGTTCAGTATGAAAAACAATGGTGTCCAGCCCATGAATTTGGGGAGGAAGTGGCAGAGTGGTTAGCACCTGAAAGTGGTGTGCCCGGTGAGCTGAATTCAATCCCCGAGAAGTGCCTTTTTGGCACTGACTGCACTACACTTTTTTTTAACACCTTTCTGCAATCATTGAGTGGCCAAAGATTGCCCATAAGCTGCCCCTTAACTTTACCTTCGACGGGGATTGCTTGGGAATACACAGGGGGGCAGCATGAGTCTCTAATCATAGGTGTCATTTTAAAATTGAGTAAATTTTTATTATTAGGCACCACTAATTTTGAGCCAAAGCTTTGTTTTCCTGAATGGTTTTGATGTGTTTTGAATTACACTCGACCCTCGATTTAAGACTAAATGGGGAATTGAAGTGTCCGTTGCTTGAAAGTCATTCCTTGGTACATTTCCCCCCCCTTCCCCCCTATAATGCATGTAGTCGAGTGGCCTAAGAAAACCCACATGCTGCCCATTAACTCTACCTTCTACGTTGAGTGCATCGGAGGACACAGGGGGAGAGCATGAGCTTCTGATCACAGACACCACTATAGAAATCCTGTAAATTTTTATTATTGGGCACCACCGATTTCAAGGCCGAAACGTTGTTTTCCTGAATAGTTTTTGTGTTTTGAATTGATCTGACACTCAATTTCAGTGGAAATCAAGGTTTGTAAACATGTGAGGGAAAGGGGCCCGCCCCACCCCTTCCTGGCCCACCCCATAAAACCCCCTCCGCTTCGCACTGCCGTGGTATTGATAAATTTTATATTTTTCTTGATATCATCTGATTACAGGCACCACTATAAAAATCCTGCCTGCGCCACCACGGGCAAGGGCCAACCATCACAGCCCTCAAGTGAACCTCCTAGGCCTACCTCCGAGCCGTGGAGGTCATACTACAGGTGCTATAAGCATAAAAAATACATATATATATATATATATATATAAAATATACATAAAAAATGCAACAGACTTTTTCAAGTAACAGACACTTCAATTCCCCATTTAGTTCGTTAATTCGAAGGTTGAGTGCATCTCCCAATTCCCTCCCTCTGCATCCATCCCGACTGTTTACGTACAGTCTAAGACAAATGTCGTGTCATGAATTTTGGTTAAAACTCTGGTAAATGGCTAACCTTTCGGTGCTGTCTGCCGTATGTCATACGAATGGTTGGTAGCACTGCCATAAGGGCTTCGATCTCACCACAACTCATACGTCATAATAATTCGTATCCTCACGAGTAATTGTTTTAGGGTTCATTACCAGGAGTGTTACAAGTAGAAGTGCTGAGGTAATTATAAAGCAGTGATTGAACATGGGTTCCGTGAACCAGTCTCAGGGGTTCGGCTGAGGCCCTTCGAAACACATTGCAATTTTGCTATTATTGTAAACTCCTTCAGCTGTTGAGGCTTGCTTCGCACAAGCGAAGTACATACAGCCAACCAAAGCCACAAGTGCAGACACAGGAAACTTACTTTTCTGGGATATTTTGGGTTTGTAATTGGGCTTGGGGGCTTTGAGGGAAGGGGGGGTGTTTGCATTATTTGCAGTTTTTACGGGGAAGGGGAGAGGGGTTCGGAACATAATCTCTGCGGTGTTCTGGGATCCACTGCATGAAGGCCTTTATCGCCATACTCATATCGTTGAGTTAAAATAAAATTCTCAAACAGCAAATTAGATTCACAAATTCAAATTCACAAAACTTATATCATCAAATTCTCATTCAACAAATGCTCATATAATGCAACCATACGGTACACTATCTAGTCTTCATAGGTGGTCTTTTACCCTGTATCTTGTATTTTCCTTCACCCATTACATCATCATGTCGTTCAATGTCAGTTTCATCAAACCAAGGTATTTCAATTTCTTTCACTTTCGAACATTTTCCATCAATTTCACTGGGATTGAAATTCCCAACTATTTTCATTATTCTACTGTTTCTATTTATCTGTTCTAAGTTTTCCAAGGAATCTTACAAGATTTCTTTGTTCCTCTTGGGTTCAATACAGGGAAGTCCCGAAGATACGAGCAGTTAGGTTCCACCTGGCATACACGTAAAGCGAAATCTCGTATAACGAAACACATAACTAATGGTAAAATATAGGTTTGGTTCCAGGACCCCATCAATTAAAAAAAAAAAAAAAAAAAAAAAAAAAATTCAAGCTAAAATAAACTATAGCAAACACAACAAACACACAGCGTCTATATTACCCACACTGTACTACCTATTTTGTAGAAAAAGTATTCTGAAAGAGAAAATAGCACACAAAATAACATAACTGCACATTAATTAAACATAAAACATGCATAACAAGCAAAAAAGACGTTGTAATGTAGGGGACGCCGCGTGATACAAGAGAAGGTAGTGTAGCGTCCCAGTTGGGCCGCACCCTGCTAATACCCTAAAGGTCAGGCCGCGCATAGCTAATTACCTTCAGGTCACGCTGCTAGGTACCTGACTGTCCAGGTTTGGGCTGCACATCTGCTAATTACCCCTAAATGCCAGGCCGCGCCATATGCTTAATTACCTTTCAGGTCACAGCTTGCTAGGGGTGACCTCACTGGGGTCAACCGAATCCCCCATGTCCAGCCCAGGAGTGGTAGGGCGCGCATTTTGAACTTGATAATTTTACTCACCCCAATTTGAATGTCGTATCATTGGATTTTCGATCTCGTATATTGAAAATAGACCCTAATTTACACATCTCGTATCATCGGATTATCGTATACCGAATGCTCGTATAACGGGACCTCCCTGTAATTTGTTTTGGGGGAATGTTTGCCACCACTATTTCATGTATTTCTCAATTTTTTACAATTTCTGCACTTATCCCATCAGCTTTACATTTAAGGTTTTCAATTTTCATCCCTTGAACTCTATATTTAACATTATCATCACACCTCCACCTTTTATCAACTTTTGTGTCATTCCTCCACGTACATAATATAATTACCATTTTTCTCGAAGTTGACCTTAATATTCTTGTTTAACTCAGTCTCTGCTAGGCACACAATGTCAGCCTGTTTCTCTTTAGTATAATCCATCAATTATGATTCTCTTGGGATAATCCATCAATATTAGTATACATCCCTTATCCCTTCTTTCTGAATATTTTTTTTTTTCAATCTTTCCATCCCTCACTTTACAATAAAACCTTTTCTTAACTGTTTTAAAATCTATAATTAAAACAAAACAAACTTTAGGTCTCCTGTGAAAGCCACACTTACCCCTATGGGCACCAAGTCATTGTTTTCATAAAGAGCAGTGAAGCAGCAGTAGAGGGCAAGGGCCGCAACACTGTACAGAAATGCCAAGACACCAACAGCAACAAAAAACCCGGCATCAGACGAGAAGTCTCCCACCATATTCAGCTTTCCTGCAGCGCTGCATGCATTATATGCGACGTGAATTCTGTCAACCCTGGAGAGAAAGAAATGATGTAATATTAAATTACTAGTTATAAGTTTTAATTGCCAATTAACAAATATAGCTATTAATCTTACAATGAATTAGAAGATTTTTTTTTTTTTTTTTTTTTTTTTTTATAAATATTAATGAATTGCCAATGCCAAAACTATGAAAAACATCATACGTACTAGCATATCTAAATATTTTGACAGGATGTTTCACACTGTTGTATGCAATTTTAAGGGAGCATCTCCGGGTCATCTAGGTGTCCACAGTTTGCACCTGCGGCATTGATTTTCTAAGATGTTATGTCTATGTGTGTACTAAGGATAATGAGTAGATTTCATGATATTCGGTTCATTATTTTTTATATATTGTGAGGGAAAACGAGTGCGAATCCATCACTGCTAGTTTCCTCAGGATTCCAGGATTCGGTGAAGCTGGGTAGGGGGAGGGCAGTAAGGGTGATGTAAAACACTGTCTAAAATAAGAGGAGATTTTACTAATGTCTCGCTCAAACAAACAACAAGTATTTACAAACAACACCACCACCTGACTCCCGCTCCTGCTACCTGGTTCGCAACAGCCTTCCTCTCAACCATAGGTCACTGAGCATGAGACACAGGGACGACGGTAGACTGGAAGGGTAGTTGACCTGGCCAACAGGGGACGAAGAAGTGTACATCAACAGAGGTGGAGAGAGATGAACTATCCGTGTTCCGTCGGGATCTCTTCTGTCTTGGACATCTGGGGCCAAGCGCCTCGTAACCTCCACACCAGACCAGAGGGCTTCGAGACTTTGTGTTGAAGCAGAGGTCGGGACGTGGTGAAGACGTTACTGGTGACCGAAATAGGCTTAAAATGAGCCACGAACAGACTAAACAGGTGGTGGAAGAGGAAGGATGGGGCGGAACAGGCGCCCGAACGCCTGAAAGTGGTGGTTCGCCCTTACATATATATATATATATTGGAAGTTTTCGAAAATCTAAGATTATTTTTACTTGCTTCACAGCCCTTATTTTTCAGTCAATTGATTTGAAAGAAAAAAAACAATATAAAGCTTTATCAACAATTTCTTGTGATCTAAAGTTGGTTTTTCTCTTTTGCTTTTGAAAGAAAAAGATCTTTATATTTTCGAGTCAGACTTAACCTTGTTAAAAAAAAAAAAAAAGAAATTAAAAATATTTATCAACAAAAAAGCCCTTATATTGCTTTTTCAAATGACATTAAGCAAAAGATATTAGCATTCAGAGTTTAGGCTGCAAAAAAATTGAAAGAAAAAAAAAAATCGCCTTTCGAGATCTTTCAAATAGTACAGGTTGCCCATCACTAATCCTGCAACCACGGGACCTTAGGACTGCCGGATTTTCGAAATTTCTGGATTATTTATGTTTTGTCCCCTGACTCTATATATGCTGTATATATTGTATTATATATGCACTTTTTTTATTTGCCGAATCCATGATGGTGGGGCTATACAGCAGCAAATTTTAACAATTACGGCAAATAAATGAGAAGGAATGCCTGTTTGCTGTCGGAAGCGTGAGCATACAGCCGATTCTGGGTACAGCGCCATCAAAACATAAACGGCGCCTCCCGAAAACAGTGGCGCGCCAACCCTGGAAATTTGAAACTGCTCTCCGAAATTCATGCCGGAAAACTGATGGAACCGGAATATTGATTGCCGGATTAGTGATGGTCAACCTGTATTTTCTTTTTTTCTCTCCCCTTTATTGTGCCACTTGTATTTGTTTGACTCGCATGAAACCTTTCAGCCTACTCTGCTCATGCTTCCTCTTCCTCTTCATGCTTGGATGGGGTATATTTGGCCAAAATTGGTTGGCCAGGTTTAAAGAAGTGAGGAGTTTCTCGCTCGGAGTGAGCGAGACAATGACGGAGCGTAGCGGGGGATCAAAATTTTGCTGTGGCTATGCAATATCTAAATATTTTGCTGTGAAATTTCACCACAAGCAACATTAAACACTTGCCAGCACCATGAGAAAAAACAATTTTCCTCAATTTCAAAAATATTCATAAAAATAACACCTAGACACTAGCCTAGCAACGATTAAAATTTTGCTATAACTCAGCTATTTTTATATATTTTGCTGTGAAGCATCACCACATGAAACTTCATGAAACACTAGCCAACACCATGAGCTAAAAAATATATTTCCCTAAATTAATATTATTCGTCAAAAATCACATGGAGACGCTCCCCTCAAGCCAAAGCACAAGGCTACATAATTCTATTCAACTTAAGTTATTTCTCTTATTCTTGCTTTTGAAGTAAATAATACCTTCCTGTCAATTCAGAATATCGAGCTAATCTCATCCGTCATAAGATTGGGTTACATTCCTGAAAATGCAATTGTATATCAATCGATCATATACAGACATGCCCTCGGTTTTCGAGCATAATTCGTTCCCAAAAGTTGTTCTAAAACCGAAACACATTTTTCCATAAGAACCAATATAAAATGGATTAATCCGTTCCTGACCCCCAAAATAAAGAACTTTTTTTACAGAAACGAAAATTAAACTAACCTAACCCCCCCTTTTTGACTCACTCACTAACCTAACCTAACCTAATCCCACGCTTTAACCTCCTAACTAAAGCCAAATCTGCATTAAATATGTGTCCGCGGTAAGGGAAGAACAGGCGATGCAGGTCACAAGAGGAAGAAGAGTGAGACGCTTGTAAACACTTATCTCTCGCCTCCCTATGAACAACATGTCATTATCTCCAAAAGTAATGATAACCTAACCCCCCCCCCCTTTTGACTCACTCACTAACCTAACCTAACCTAACCTCATCCCATGCTTTAACCTCCTAACTAAAGCCAAATCTGCATTAAAAAAGTGTCCGCGGTAAGGGAAGACAGAGGCGATGCAGGTCACAAGAGGAAGAAGAGTGAGGCACTCGTAAACCCTTGTCTCTCTCCTCCCTATAAACAACATGGCATTATCTCCAAAAGTAATGACTTGCGATGGAAGCTCATAGAGAATGTTTCCTAGAATCCAATAAGGTAAACAGAAACCAGACTCCCAATTGTGTACCGTAGATAACACTTTAGTCGCCAGCTGCAATAATGTCGCCAGCCGCCAAATATTACGAATTATAGCATCACTACTGATGTGTATGTGCCACTGAAGATGATACACAGTAGTTTATATCATGACTGTATAATCTACTCTGTTTCAGTGTTGCTTTATGCTTTGTATCTGCAAGTATATACGGTTTCAAATTTCGCTACTCGTTTTTTTTTGGGCGACGATGACGGCGGAAGGACACTCAGAACATAACTTAGTGCTGGTCCCCACAGTTGTCAAAATCAAAGAACAGTTCGGAGCGGATGTTTACTGAGTGAGGGCCATGGCGTGACTGACGCCAGTGACGCGCACAGTTGCCGAGTAGCTTGTTCGGCAACCGAGTTATCGTACGGCAACCAGTGCAATTATGAGTTTGAAATTCTGTTCGTGAACAGATTTGTTCGAAAAGGGAGACGTTTGAAACCAGAGGTTTGAGTGTACCAATTTTAAAGCTTAATCTCCATATATTTTTCCATATATTATGTCTTGTGATGAAGATTGCATCAGTAGTTGACTTTCCAGCCAAAAAGCCAAATTTGCATTCATTAATCTTCATGACTTTCTTAAGCCTTTCTTTCACACAAGACGCTCTCCCAAATCTTCATCCCATGTTCTAACAGCCTCAAACCTCTGTACCCACCACATGACAGTGCATTTCCTTTTCCTTTAAACAGTGGTAAGTTAAAACTATCCTTCCATTCTTCTGGACCTTTCTCCTCCCTCATAATCTTTTCAAAAACTGCAGTTACGTAGTTTTCTGATACCTGTCCTTCCTGCTAGTTTCAGCATATCACTGCTTACACCCAATGGACCTGGTGCCTTGCCATCTTTCATCCCTTTCAATGCTCTTACTACTATTTTTCTATCATATTTTCCAATGGACCTTTACTATATTTCAACTTCCTCTAGCTCATTGTTATTTTCTACATTCAGCAGTCTCTCAAAATATTCTCACCATCTTTCTCTCACCTCCCTCTCCACCACTTTGATTTCTCCGTTTTCGTCCTTTACATACTTTGCTCCTTGTACAGGTTCACAATCTCTCATCCGAAAACCTAGGGACCAGACACTTTTCGGATTTCAGAATTTTTCGGATTTCAGAATGAAAGATTTTTAGCGTAGATTTTAACGCTTTTTAGATAAAACATTACAAGGGGAACGGGTGGCTCAGTGGTAGAGTGCTCGGCTCGTGGCCACAAGGTTGCGAGTTTAAGATAAAACATTAAGTAAAACTTTAAACATAAACTGGCTCAAACTAAGCTAAACACAAGAAAATATACTTACATGCAGTAAAAGCACAAAAAAACTAGTTTGAGGATTCTGGAGAATCAATGTCGTCATCATTGTTATGGTGACCATCGTCTTCGGGTTGGAGCTGGACATCTGATGATGGGCCAGCAACAGGATTCTCAAGTTCAGCAGCACTGCGAGAGACGGCCTTTTTAAAGACTTCCTCCAGTGTCATTTGTTTCATTAACAGAGGTTTCTGTCTAAGCAATCTCTCTTTGATTGAATAAACTGCCATAATCTCATGGATACTGATAAATGTACGTTGTTCCATGCCACCAATTAACTGATTTCGTGTCCTGGTGGAACGCCGACGTGAGTTTCGACAGGGGATGCTTGCAGCCTATGTTGATCTCAAGAAGGCGTTTGACTCAGTGCATCGTGAGTCACTCTGGGATCTTCTGCGACTTCGAGGGATTCCTGCAAGGACTATTGGTTTGATAACTGGTCTGTATTCTGGGACTGAGAGTGCTGTGAAGTGTGGGGCAGGTGTATCCGGCTTCTTTCCTGTGAATACAGGAGTGAGGCAAGGGTACGTCCTTGCCCCATCACTTTTCAACGCTTGTATAGACTGGGTATTGGACAAGGTTGTAGATCAAAGTGATTGTGGAGCATCCGTTGGCAACACCAAGATCACTGATCTTGTTTTTGCCGATGATGCAGTAATCTTTGCTGAGTCGCTGGAGGTCCTGGTGATGGCTCTCGAGGCGCTGCACGAGGAGGCAAAGCCTTTGGGACTTGAGGTCTCCTGGCTCAAGACCAAGGTCCAGGTGTTTGGAGACTTACTAGATGAAGCAGTACAGTCTGTTCATGCGTGTGGCGAGGACATTGAGATCTTGGAAAGTTTTACATACCTTGGTAGCGCAGTCCATAATGACGGCGGGTCACGTCAAGAAGTCTTACGGCGGATTGGCATAGCCCACGGTGTTATGGACTCGCTCAGCGGGAGTATTTGGCGTTGTCGGTACCTGTGCAGGAGGACAAAGATCCGGATCTTCAAATCGCTTGTGATCCCTGTCTTGGTTGTGAGACATGGACACTAAATAGTGACTTGAAGAGACGAATCAATGCCTTTGGTAATAAGTGTCTTCACAGAATCATGGGGTATCGCTGGGATGATTACGTGTCAAATCAGCGATTGCACCGTGAGACTGAATCGAGGCCTATTACCTGCATAGTCCGTCAGCGCCAACTTCGGCTATATGGGCATGTGGCACGCTACCCTGAAACCGATCCTTCCCATCGGGTTGTATCTGTAAGAGACAATCCGGCGTGGAGGAGGCCAAGGGGGCGCCCACAAGGCTCGTGGCTGGGGCAGGTTGATGTTTCTTGTCGAGAGCTGCTTGGTATGGGAAAGGAGCCTGCATGGGAACTCGCGCGTGGTGACCCTCGGGAGTGGCGTCGTAGGGTGGGCGAGGCGACGCGCCACCCGGCGTATGCCCCCAATGATTGATTGAATTAACTGATCACACAGTTTTACCATATCATCTATGGGCATTTTTTCACCTGTGTTCATAATGTCTTCATCCTCATCACTACTATCCTCATGCTTATTATTATCTAACACTATTTCAGCAATTTCTCCATCACTCAAGGAATGCACAACAGGAGCGTCATTGTCAACATTCAGTACTTCTTCGATATCAGCTGACTAACGTATTTACATTTTCTCAGATTATTCTCAGATTCTCGTCTTTATGCAGACGACAGATAGTCTGGAAAAAATTGTTCGGTTTTCGGAGCTTTTCGGTTTTCAGAATTTCGGATAAAAGATTGTGAACCTGTACATCCTTCTTGTCTTTTCTCATCTACTTAATTACTATGAACATCTTCTGCCTTCCTTCTGCTGTGTTCAAGTTCTGATTCCACTCCTCCGATGCTTGTTTCTTTGCTATTGCCACTTGCCTGCCTCTTAGCATCATTTGTCCTTTCTCTATACACTCCTTTATCCACCTCACATCTTGATCGTTGCCACTGTTTGCATGCGATTCTTTTCTCCTTAATTTTCTGTTGCACCTCTTCATTCCACCACCAAGTCTCCCTTTCTCTCCCTCTTCTTCCAGATGTTAATCCACACACCTCTTCTCCAGCTCTCAGTGTGCTTTCCTGTAAGTGGTGCCAGTCTCCCTCTGGTCAGCTACATACACACCTGGTGTCTGATTTCTTTTCTTCCAACGTGGGTGGCGTGGAGGAGCACATCTTGCAGCTGTCCCAATGCCTGCTGGCGCGTGGACACAAGGTGGTGGTGGTAACCCACGTGTACGGGGACAGGAGAGAGTGTGGGAGAGGACAGTACAGTAAAACCTCTCCTATTGGGACTAATTGGGCCAAGGAGTGGTCCGAGTAATGCAAGGATCCCAATAATGGGGGGATTATATATGGGGGGATATGTAACAAAACAACAACAACAAAAAAATCTAGGTGTATATATAGCTAGGAAATTTCGACCCCTAAAAAAAAAAAAAAAAAAAAAAAAAAAAAAAAAATCTAGGTGTATATATATATAGCTAGGAAATTTGAACCCCTAAAAAAAATAAAAAATTTGGTGTATAGCTAGGACATTTCGATTCCCCCCCCCTCCCAAAAAAGGAGGAGATCCGAATAATGTCAAAGTCCAAATAATGAGGGTCCCAATACGAGAGGTTTTACTGTAGATACTTTTCACAAAAAAATTAAAGCGTAGATTTAGAAAGGAAATAGGGAAAAACTGGTTCACAAATAGGGTGGTGAATGAATGGAATGGTCTCAGTAGACAGGTAGTTAGTGCTGAGTCATTGGGGAGCTTTAAAGGGGAGCTGGATAGGTTCATGGATGGGGATGAAAGGTGGATGTAGGTAGTGTTAGGTGACAGGAACTACCACGTGTAGGCCTCGCGGCCTCTTGTAGCTTCCTTATTTTCTTATTTTCTTATGTTCTCTCCTCCTTCCATCTTTGTTGCAAAGTTTTCTTCAAACTCCTGTCTCTTGTTGGCCTCTCTCAGCTTCCATAGTTTTATTCTTTTTTCACCTTTTCTCTTTAGACTCTTCATCTTTTTTATTTCTCTTTATCCTCTTCATCTTTTTTATTTTGAGGTCTACCCACACCAACCTGTGTTGTGACAAACAAGCCTCTCCAGGTATTGCCTTGCAGTTTGTGACTTGCACATCTGCTCTTTTCCTCATCAGCACCAAATCCAACTGTTTCTACTCCACCACTTTTGTGTGTAATTAGCTTTTCCCTGTCTTTCTTGAAATAGGTGTTTAGTATCCTTAAGACATGCCTCCAACAAAATTCCAACACATACTCTCCTTCAACATTTCTGTCACCATAGCCACAGCTTCCCATAACATCCTCAAATCCTGTTTTATCCCTCCCAATATGAGCTTTTAACCCTCTCATGCACGGTGACGCGATCGCGTCAAAACGAGCCCGTCTGCAATCTGAGCTTTTGACGCAAATTGGGTCAAAAAAGTAAAAAATTTGCCAAAAATAAAGTATTTATCAGAATTGCGTCAAAATGTTCTGCCTCAAAGATCCAAGCTATACCTATAAAATAAACTAATTGTCAACTCTCTCGTGTGAGTGGATGTGAAATGATAAGGGTTTGCGTCTCAGTTTCCACTCAGCAGGCGGCCTGTGAGCGTGGATTGTCGTCCCTTTAAAACGTGTCCCGAGCTGGCCATACTGGCCATATGAAAATTATAATGGTAGCGTTGGAATCCTCATAAAAATCTGCTTTTATTGGCATATAAACCATAAAAAGTTGACTCGGGAAGTTTCGAGCTACGAAGTGGTGAACGTAAGTATTTCTTATTTCTCTTTACTCAATATTTTTTCGGAGTCGGTAAATTCCTCTATTTATTTGCATTTCTTGTTATTTTTTTCTTTCATAAGGCAGAATAATCTCTTGCAAAACCAATTATATATAATAATGCCAGGAAAAAAGAAGTTTTTTGGAAAGCTCAAGCTCAAGCCTGTCTCTCGCACTCTCACTTTCAGCCTGAATGATCTATCATTTACCGTAAATTCCCTGTGCTTTTTCGGGACATATCAGAATTACCCTTCAACACAACAACTGAAACAGTTCTTAAGAAAAAATGTAGTTTATCATTTTATTTTTCTGCACTTGATGAAAATATTGGCAAAACAATTGAATACTTGAAA
Source organism: Chionoecetes opilio (assembly GCA_016584305.1). Taxonomy (NCBI): domain Eukaryota; kingdom Metazoa; phylum Arthropoda; class Malacostraca; order Decapoda; family Majidae; genus Chionoecetes; species Chionoecetes opilio. Next base: position 967,105 of record JACEEZ010022299.1, read on the forward strand.
ACTCAATCTTTAAAAATCGTTTTTTCATGAAAACACGCAAGTTCAAGCAGAATGAAGCTTCAGGAAATATCTACTTGTATGTAAGCATTCACTGAGTACCTGTTTTAGGTGTGTCTGTCTGTCTATCCTAGCGCTTCGTGTCCTGGTGGAACGCCGACGTGAGTTTCGACAGGGGATGCTTGCAGCCTATGTTGATCTCAAGAAGGCGTTTGACTCAGTGCATCGTGAGTCACTCTGGGATCTTCTGCGACTTCGAGGGATTCCTGCAAGGACTATTGGTTTGATAACTGGTCTGTATTCTGGGACTGAGAGTGCTGTGAAGTGTGGGGCAGGTGTATCCAGCTTCTTTCCTGTGAATACAGGAGTGAGGCAAGGGTGCGTCCTTGCCCCATCACTTTTCAACGCTTGTATGGACTGGGTATTGGACAAGGTTGTAGATCAAAGTGATTGTGGAGCATCCGTTGGCAACACCAAGATCACTGATCTTGTTTTTGCCGATGATGCAGTAATCTTTGCTGAGTCGCTGGAGGTCCTGGTGATGGTTCTCGAGGTGCTGCACAAGGAGGCAAAGCCTTCGGGACTTGAGGTCTCCTGGCTCAAGACCAAGGTCCAGGTATTTGGAGACTTACTAGATGAAGCAGTACAGTCTGTTCATGCGTGTGGCGAGGACATTGAGATCTTGGAAAGTTTTACATACCTTGGTAGCGCAGTCCATAATGACGGCGGGTCACGTCAAGAAGTCTTACGGCAGATTGGCATAGCCCACGGTGTTATGGACTCGCTCAGCGGGAGTATTTGGCGTTGTCGGTACCTGTGCAGGAGGACAAAGATCCGGATCTTCAAGTCGCTTGTGATCCCTGTCTTACTCTATGGTTGTGAGACATGGACACTAAATAGTGACTTGAAGAGACGAATCAATGCCTTTGGTAATAAGTGTCTTCGCAGAATCATGGGGTATCGCTGGGATGATTACGTGTCAAATCAGCGATTGCACCGTGAGACTGAATCGAGGCCTATCATCTGCATAGTCCGTCAGCGCCAACTTGGGCTATATGGGCATGTGGCACGCTACCCTGAAACCGATCCTTCCCATCGGGTTGTATCTGTAAGAGACAATCCGGCGTGGAGGAGGCCAAGGGGGCGCCCACAAGGCTCGTGGCTGGGGCAAGTTGATGTTTCTTGTCGAGAGCTGCTTGGTATGGGAAAGGAGCCTGCATGGGGACTCGCGCGTGGTGACCCCCGGGAGTGGCGTCGTAGGGTGGGCGAGGCTACGCGCCCCCCGGCGTATGCCCCCAATGATTGATTGATTGATTGTCTGTCTTGCGACGAACATTTAACCAAGAAGTAATTTAAGCGCTTGGCACCTCAACGACAGTCCTGTATGCAAGACAGTTGAAACGTTTGTTTACTAAATACAAGCGGAAGCTCCGCCGCCACGTTCTACCCCTTCCACCTCAATGCCCTTCCCTCTGAATAACCTATGTCCTCTGATTTATCCTATGTCAACAGGTTTATCTGTTAGAGGAAGAAGACGATATCAGTAAGTGCGAAACAGGGAGTCTTAATTTAAAGACAAGGAGTTCGGTAGAGGGAGGAGCTAGATTTGACGTTTGGAGAAACATATGGGTTGTTTTCTGGAGGACAAACAAGGCAAGAGGAAACAAAATCGTAATTCGGAATCAGGATATGGGGGTAAATAAGAAAGTGTTCTCGGAGGCAGCTAGATAACTTGAAGCTCAGAGTACGAAATAAGGAGACGAAAGTCTCCTGTATGTGGGAGCGGATGCCGTGAATATTCCAGTAGAGGATAGAGAGTGTGATGAGATAAACGGGTGATGATAGTTAGGATGACAGCCTCTGGGGTTGAGGGGTTAGGAGTATCAGGGATGTGAGCCGTGAGGTAAGGGTCTAATGGAGCGGCGGCGCTGGTGGAGCTGAGCTGTGTCCCTCGCCGTGTGGTGACAACAGAAAAGTGAGTGATAAAAGATCCTGACCGCGGGATGGTTTCTGTGGAGATGCTGAACGCCATACTGTGTTTTGGTTATATTTTCGTCATAAGAGATACATATACACCCAAAACAGGTACTCAGTGAATGCTTACATACAAGTAGATATTTCCTGAAGCTTCATTCTGCTTGAACTTGCGTGTTTTCATGAAAAAACGATTTTTAAAGATTGAGTTTTCAAGTATTCAATTGTTTTGCCAATATTTTCATCAAGTGCAGAAAAATAAAATGATAAACTACATTTTTTATTAAGAACTGTTTCAGTTGTTGTATTGAAGGGTAATTCTGATATGTCCCGAAGAAGTACAGAGAATTTACGGTAAATGATAGATCATTCAGGCTCAAAGGGCAGAGGAAGTGAGAGCACGAGAGACATCTGGCGGCGTTAGCTTTGAAAACTCCTCATTGTCAGCCCATCTGATTCAGAAACTCCTGCCACTTCATCTTCCAACTTTTCCCAAAATTCCTGCTTCTCCTGTGCTGTTCCTCCAGCTTGTGGTGCATACACTGAGAATATTTGATGTACAGATTCTCCAAGCACCAACTTAAGCTTTATTTCTATCATCCTGTTATTATATCTTTCCACTTTTATTACATTTTCTGCCAGCTCATGTCCAATCAGAATTCCTACTCCACTGAGTAGGAATAGTGTCATCCCTGCTGTACCAAAACTTATACATTTTCTTATCGCTTCCGAGTGTTGTACATCCTTGCCCTTTGTGTCTTACCTCCTGTACACAGCATACATCAACTCTTCTTACCAGCATCTTCACAACTCCTCTACTTCTACCTCACATTGTCCCAACATTTACAGTATCAATTTTTACCGCTCCTTCAAATGCATCACCGTTCCTGCAGATTTTTAGCACCCTCTGCCCATTAAAGGGCTGCCAGGGACTGAGGGCCATTTCTCTGTTGTCGGCGTTCATTCAAAGTTGCAGCATCCATTTTTACGCCTCGGACGCTCTTCCTGACGGGCAACCCCAGTTTTCGGTTGAGGACCAAGGTGGATTGCCTACCGTGGCTGACGAGCCCCACCTGCCCGAGTTTGTTATCGAAGTTGTCTCTCTCCTCAGTGGCTTGCCTACCATGGCTATCGAGTACTACCTGCCCGGGTTTGTTATCGGAGTTGTCCCTCTCCTATGTGGCTTGCCTACCATGGCTACGAGCCCCACTTGCCCGGGTTTGGATTGGTGAAGTGGCAGGGCGTGTCCACACATAGGTGGGCCATGCACACATCACCTCTAGGGCTCCAGCCTGCTCCGAGATCCTTCAGAGATCTAGCCTGGGACCATGTACCTGGGCTATGTACCGGCAGGAAGGACTTATGTACTCGGCCTTCTTTTCGCTCATGGAGCTATCTGGCAGCTGCAGCTAATAGCAGAAGATGGCAAGCAGTCTCCTACCTCGCTACAACATTAAACGCATCCCCTGTGTCCTGTTGTGAGGGCTCGTCCCTTCAGTTCAGCTAACCCCAGTTACAGCTACGTTAAGGCTACTTTACGTTAACCTTACGTTAGGCTAAGGTATACAGTAAAACTTCCATAAGTCTGTATTCCTTAAGTTTGAATTACGGATAAGTTGTAATGGCTTGCAAATATTCATACTTAAAATAATTTCAAATTTTGAAGAAAAAATATTTAGCAAAAAGTATTTTTAGGTGTTTATGTAACTTGCTATCCTTCATTACCGGAAATGGCGGCATACAAGTTGACTCTTTGAGCCTGAAAAAATCTCGCCAAAACTAGGGGTCGACCAAAGACTACTGTATACTGGACTTGCTATTCGCGCTCCGCGCCAGCCCACCCATTACCAGTGGAGGCCGATCGACAAGGTAAAAAAATGTTTCGAACATCACTCCCATGTCCCTTCCTTTGGTTTATTAGTATAAATGATACACTGTTATCTTCGTAAATGTTTGTTCTATAATATTATCAAATAAAAAACAGTAAAACACACAAAAGAAATGCCATTATGAGACTGAAGAAATATGCATGAACTTATTGATATTCACTTAAACTCTTCGCCTTTTACCATTTTGTGAGACAACATTTAAGGTGGAGAATATCAATAGAAGCGGATTTTCATTAGCTTTCCATTGATATATTTCGTTTACTGATAAATGAATTACCACCATGCATAAATTAGCGTTGACTGAAGAAATAACATCATCAAGCGGCTCGGCAAATAAAAAAAGTGTTCCATGAATACAGTACACTATGGTTTATCAGTATAAATGATACACTGTTATCTTCGTAAATGTTTGTTCTTTAATATTATCAAATAAAAAACAGTAAAATGCACTAAAAAAATGCCATTATGAGAGTGAAGAAATCTGCATGAACTTAATATTTACTTAAACTCTTCGCCATTTAATATTTTGCAATAAAACTTTTAACATGAAACATATCAATAGAAGCGGAATTTTATTAGCTTTCCATTGATATATTTTGTTTACTGACAAATGAATTACCACCATGCATAAATTAGCGTTAACTAAATAAATCACATCATCAATAGAGTAATTTTCCAGCTTGATGATGTTATTTATTTAGTTAACGCTAATTTATGCATGGTGATAATTCATTTATCAGAAAACGAAATATATCAATGGAAAGCTAATGAAAATCCGCTTCTATTGATATGCTCCATCTTAAATGTTGTCTCACAAAATATTAAATGGCAAAGAGTTCAAGTGAATATTAAGTTAATGTATATTTCTTCAGTCTCTCATAATGGCATTTCTTTAGTGTGTTTTACAGTTTTATATTTTATAATATTATAGAACAAACATTTACGAAGATAACAGAATATCATTTATACTGTTAAACCATAGGAAGAGAAATCGGTGTGATGTTCGAAAATGTCAGGAATCGCAGCATTAGCCTCCACTGGAAATAGCCCAAACTGAGTAGCAAGTCTAGTATACAGTGGTCTTTGGGTCGACTTATACGGCTAGGATAAAATGAGAACCTTTACCACCGAGTGGCAAACAAGTGGATCAGCACTACTAACAATCGCTGTACACCACTTACCGTAACTCCAGCAGATTACCACAAATATTTCCAACTAAAACTTGTGTTCGGTAAACTTACTTAATATATTTAATGCACAGATTAACCCGCTGAGTGCCAGGTCCGTATATATACGGACTAGGGTCTTGTCACGCCCAGTGCCAGGTCCGTATATATACGGACTCGCCGAAAAAAAATTGTAGCAGCGTAACTACTGCACCTATGGCTTTCATATTTCTACCAAATATACCTTACCCTACTGGCTTCCTGCCCCTACAAACATAGCCCCCTACCCCCAACCATTCTCCGACAATGGGTCGCCGCGTAATCCTAGTCAGGGCATTTCATAGGAAAATGAAAATGCGCCCGGAAAACCATGAAGTGGTATAAGAAAATGTTTTTCCACCTCCTAGACCTGGCACTCTACAATTCCCATGCTCTATACCAACATGTGACAGGGAAGAAAGAGGTGCTGAACAGGTACACCCTCGAGGTCATCAGAGTTGCTACTTGAACACTCGGACCGGAGACGCCCAGAGAGACACCAAAGAAATGAGGAGATGCCCACACGTTTAGCTCAAGGGCACTTCATATCCCCTGTCGAGTCAACCGAAACAAGGGTAAATCGGCAAAGACGGTGTAAAGTGTGTATGGCTACCACAAGACGAGCTGAAACCAAGAAAAAAGACACGAGATACGAGTGCAAGGATTGTGATGTGGGACTGTGCATTCACCCTTGCTTCAAGGAGTACCACACACTCCTACACTACAAAAAAAGACAGTAAAATAATGTACAGCATAGACCACTGTATACCTGGACTGGGCACGAGATAATGTTTTGAATTGAGGGGCTGCATAGGGGCCTGCGGGGCGCCCGACAAAGAGACATAGTGGTCTATGGACTATCATATAGACTGGTTTATCAGTATATATGATATACTGTAATCTTCGTAAATGTTTGTTCTATAATATTATCAAATAAAAAACAGTAAAACACCCTAAAGAAATGCCATTACGAGACTATGAAGAAATATGCAACAAACATTTATGAAGATTACAGTATATCATATATACTGATAAACCAGTCTATATGATCCGTATATATATATATATATATATATATGAATCCGAGCGGCCCTCCGATTACAGGCCCTTGTGCGACAGGCCGATATTCCGTGCGCAGTCCAGGTATACAGTGGTCTATGTGTACAGTTATATTTATAAGTACTAAAAATAAGTGACATGTAAATATCGTATAAATAAAATTATAATAGTAAATATTGTGACATGAAATCAAATACACTACTGAAAAATGACAGTAAAATCATGTGCAGTAATAATTATAAGTGTGTGAAATAATAAAAATAAGTGACATGTAAATATAGTTATAAATAATAGCAAATAATGTGACCTCAAAAAAAAAAAAAAAAACGCGTGATTGGCGTACTTTCTGGGTCCGTATCTCGTTTTCTGAGTGTGCGTACATCATCAAAACTATTGTGAGTGGCTAAAAGTAGTCCATTCTCAATGGTGATATACTCTAAGTATTCGCAAAGTGTCCGTGCAAAGACAAAAAGAACCGTATAAAATAAACATTCGACGGGAGACGTAAAACTCTACGGTGTCTACACTGAAAATTTCAACTTCACTTGCGAACATATTAGACCAATTTCTCAGTGAAAATGTACAAGGTGAGTCCCCTTTTTACCATTTTTCTTCTTTTTCACACATATTCATATATTAGGCCAATAAAAAAAAATTAGAAAACCGCCCGGCACTGGCAGATGTACACTGAGCAAAATTAGCCGGCACTCTGCGGGTTAATACATAAATAATAAAATAATAATAAAAATTCAGTTTATATTAACACAAAACCATAGGCTGTTTCCAACAGCTGATACACAGATTGTAAACACTGACCGGAGCGCCACTGAACCTAAGCGGCCAGTTAGACAACTGCAATATGCTCCACTCCCAGAGCAGTCCAATGTTGCTGTGGGCTGTTTTTTTCACATATGCAAATGGCGAAGGGCACCAGTAAGTGCAGTCCAGTCATACTACAGTAAAAGCCTTATAACTCGGCACTGTATAACTTGAAATTTGATATAACTCGGCATGGCAAGAAGTTTTTTTTTTTTTTTTTTTTTTTACACCTATGCCTATAGCGCGTGTAGGCAGTGAGCTTCATGGGTGGGAAGGTAAGCCCTGGAGGCTCACTCAAGGGCTGGGATGGTTGGCCCTCGCCTGTTGGTGGCGCAGGTAGGATTCTTATAGTGATGCCTGTGATTAGAGGCTCATGCCGCCCCCTGTGTCCTCCCATGCACTCGCAGTCGAAGGTAGAGTTAATGGACAGGGCATAGTGTTGCAGTAATTAAGTGCTCAAGTGATGTAAAATTAAGTTGTGCAGGTACAGTACTGTATACAATACAGTACAGAGTTGTGATTATAAAGTGATTAAAGTGATACCAGTGTTAAAATGCGACTGAGTCCCCCTAACATCTTCTACATGTTACAACAAGGCTCCCCTCTACTTGGATTACATGCTTGCTGCTACCCGTTCATTGGTAAGTGTAGTTTTTATGCTTTTACAGTACTGTATTTATTTTTTTTTTTATTTTTTTTAGCCAAATCAGAGGAGGACATTGCATAACTCGGCACATTGAATAACTCGGCAAGGGCCAGAGCCCCTATCGTGCCGAGTTATAAGGCTTTTACTGTACTGTGTTTTACTATAATATACAGTATGTAGTGGTGCTATCAGGGGACTATGGTGTTTTTCACACTAGTTTTTTTATATGTGAAAACAAGAGGTGGACCTATAGTAAAGATTCATATCTTCATATAAGTGGTGTGGTGTTACGTGTTTTTGCGACAGGTTACCGCATACCGTACCGTACCGTAGCCTATCCACATTTAAGCTTTAGCCAACCAGTAGTCTACTGTATTTTTGGGGCCGACTTATACGGCAAGTATAGGCCTAACCCGTAATCTTGAGCTCATAATCTTGAGGTCTACTTGTAAAGCCTGGTCAACTTGTACGCCGCCATTTACGGTATGTTTGTTCCTGCACCCAAGGCTTTTAAGATCAAGAAGGGCATAAAACTAAGACTCAATGCTCCATGAAGGCAATTTGTGCTGTGTTTGATATCAAATCCAGTACAGCAGAGCTCTGGCTCAAGATTTTCCCAGATTTTTGCTAGCGATAGTGATTCCACTTATGGATTTTCGGAATTTTTTTTTTGGGTGGGGCCACCATGGCCTAATGGCCAGATGACCTGAAGCAACCATTAACGCATACATATGCCTGCACTGTACAAGTCCCTGTACTCTGGGACTGAGAGTGCTGTGAAGATATTTACCTAGTTGTGTTTTACAGGGCCTGAGCTACACTCGTGTGGTCCCGTCTCCGTATCTACATTTATCCAGTCATTCTTTCAATTCGTGCACATTATGTGCCAATATCACCTCCTCGTTTAGTCCATTCCAAACTTCTACATTTCTATGAGGAAAGCTGTACTTCTTTATGTTGTTCAGGCATCTCCCTTTTCTTAGTTGTTTTGTAGGTCCTCTTGTGTATCAACCTTCTCTTTGTTTCCGAGTCAGTAGTCTCTCATTGTCTGTTTCTTCCATCTTTGTTATCAGCTTGAAAATTATTATCAAGTCTCCTCTTTCTCTTCTCTGCTCAAGTGTTGGTAGCTTTATTTCTTTCAACCTTTCCTCATAAGAGAGTTTTTCTAGCTCTGGTACCATCTTTGTTGCCATTCTCTGTATCCTCTCCAACTTTTTAACGTGCTTCTTTTTATATGGGGACCATACAATGGCAGCATATTCCATTTTTGGTCGGATCATTGTAGTAATTATCTTTCTCATCCTATTTTTGTCCATGTAATGAAATGCCACTCTAATATTCTTGAACATTCTGTATGTATCTCCAAATATTTTATTTATATGTTTTTCTGGTTGTAGGTTATTCTGTATTATCACTCCCAGGTCCTTTTCTTTCTGAACCTTTGCAATTATTTCATTTCCCATTTTATATGGCCATCGTCATCATCTTCGCTTTTTTCCAATTTCCATCACATGACACTTATTCACATAAAATAAAATTCCATTTCCCATCTTCTGCTCCATTCGTAGATCTTGTTCAGGTCATTTTGTAGTTTCACAATCTTTATAGGTTTTTATTTCTCTCAATAATTTTGCATCATCCGCAAATAGACTAATATAACTTTTTATTTCATCAGTCATGTCATGTGAACCTTATTGGTGCCAACACTGAGCCTTGTGGTACCCCACTAAATACGTATCTCCATTCAGACTTTTCATCCTTCACTACTGTTCTCATTTCTCTTCCTCTCAGATAACTTTCCATCCAGGTTTTGATCACCCCTGTGATTCCTCCTATATTTTCCAATTTCCAAAGTAATCTCTCATGTGGAACTTTATCAAATGTCTTTTTAAGATCTAGATACACAATCTGCCCATCCATCTCTTTCTTGTATTGTATCAATTACTCTCAAGTAAAAGCTTATTAGGTTGGTCACACATGATCTTTCCTAAAACCATACTGCTGGTCTGTTATTATACCTTAATTTTCAAAATATTCCGTCCATTGTTTCTTGATTATTTTCTCATATTTTGCATACTGTGCTAGTCAATGACACTGGTCTATAATTTAGCGGTTCATCTTTTTTCCCATTCTTGTATATTGGCACTATATCTGCTCTTTTCCACTCCTTTGGCACTTTTCCCAGTGTTAATAGAGCACTTTATTATAACATATACTGGTTCGACCAACTGCTTTCTGCACTCTTTTAAAACATAACCCGACACTCCATCTGGTCCTATTGCTTTCCTCTCCTCCAATTCCTTCAACAATTCACAAACTTCCTCCTTCTCTATTTTTATTTTCCACTCCTAACGGACTTTTTTCATTCCTTACGGTTCATTGAATATTTATTCTTTTGTGAATACTTGCTGAAAGTTTCTATTTAAAATTTCACTCATTATTTTTGGATCTTCATATATCATATTACCTTCTTTCAGTCTCTCCACTTTGTCCTTATGCTTAATACTTCCATTGATAAATCTGTAGAACAGTTTGGGTTCTTCCTTACACTTTTCATCTATATCCTTCTCATAACTCTTCTCTTCCTCTCTCCTTATGCACACACATTCATTTCTAGCTAATTTATAGTCTTCGTTATTACTTTGTGTCTGATTTTTCTTTACTTTTTTCCATGCCTCATCCCTTATTCTCTTTGCCCTAACACATCTTCCATTAAACCATTCTTTCTTCCCCTTTTCTCCTGGTATATATACCGTAAATGGCGGCGTACAAGTCGACTCTTTGAGCCTGAAAAAATCTCTCCATAACTAGGGGTCGACTTATACGGCAAGGATAAAATGCGAACCTTTATCACCGAGTGCCAAACAAGTGGAATAGCACTACTAACAATCGCTGTACACCAACTACCATAACTGCAGTCAGAAAACTACAATATGCGCCACTTCCAGAGCAAAAGCGACAATTGGAGAAAACGTTAAGCGGCAGTTCCACCAACAGCTGTTTCCAACAGCTGATGGAAACAGCTGATACACAAAGTGTAAACACTAGCGAATGCAAATGGCGGAGGACACCGGTAAGTGCAGTCCAGTCTTAGGTGTTACCATGTTTTACTATAATATACAGTATGTAACGGTACTATCAGGGGACTATGGTGTTTTTCAAGTGCAAACAAGAGGTGGACCTATAGAAAAGATTCATATCTTCATATAAGTGGTGTGGTGTTATGTGTTTTTGCGACAGGTTACCGTATACCGTACCGGTCTATCCACATTCAAGCTTTGGCCTACCAGTAGCCTACCGTATTTTTGGGGCCGACTTATACGGCAAGTATAGGCCTAACCCGTAATCTTGCGCTAATAATCTTAGGGTCGACTTGTATGCCTGGTCGACTTATACGCCGCCATTTACGGTAGTGGTACGTGTTTTTCAACTCCTTCTCACATATGCTCAGAAAAATGTTGTATTTCACTTGCACATCAGTTACTCCTTTCATTTCTTCCCAGTCAATTTCTTCATAGTATTTTTTCAGTTCTTCCAAAGTTTCTCTGCTCCTTTTGTACAATTTATCTTCCTCCTTTATTTCCTCTTTCGTCTCCATTTCTAAGATTATATGGTCACTTTTTCCAACGGGGCACCCATAATTATATAATTGATCTCATTTGCTAGGTCAATTACCTTTTGTTAACACGAGGTCAAGTCTTGCTGGTTCGTCATCTCCCCTATATCTTGTGTTTTCTGTCACTCATTGAGTCATCGTGTTTTCCATTGTCAGTTTCAACAATCTATCTCCCCAGGTATTTTCATTTCCTCCTTCAAATGTCTCCCATTTTACTTCCTTGAAGTTAAAATCTCCAACCAGCAGTATCTTTTTACTATTCTTGATTATTTTGTTTAAGTACTTCAAGGTGTCTTCTAATACTTTCTCATGTTCTTCCTTGTCCCAGGTATTTGTTCTGGGTGGTACACAGGTTGCCACTATTGTCTGTGTTTCTCTATTTCTGACTTCTATTTGTACACTCACTATTTCAGCTCTTCCTTCTCCATACTACACTTTTCTTACCTTCACCCCTAATTTTGTCAGTATCATAACTCCACCACCTCTTCTACCACTTCTGTCCCTTCTCCACATGTTATAATTGTTGTTTAGTATCACTTGATCATCCTCTACTAATTTAGTTTCTGTTAAACACACTACGTCTGGATCTTTATTTAATAAATAATCTTTTAGTTCCAGCCTTCTTGGGATAATCCCATATATATTTGTGTACATTACTTTCATTTATTTTTTTACATAATTTTTCCTCACCCCATTTTCCATTAGTCTTTTTTCTTTATTTACCATTTTCTCACCCTTCCGTTTAGTACCCTCCAAAAAAAAGTTGTTTTTTCTTCCTCCGTTCTTTCTTCATTTCCCTGTTTTACTTCTTGGATTTTTTTAAACTTTTTCCTTTCTTCTTCATTCAGTGCTTTTTTAAATAGACTTCCCTGAAATCTGCAGTTGATCTCAGCCTGAAGGCTCCCTCAAGGATTTCTTCTGTTGCCGTCTGTGATTTTAGTCTTAGTTTTATTGGTCTTTCTTTGCCTTCTGCATAAGGTCCCAATCTTACTACTTCTTCCACTTCATCTACAAATCTTGCCTCTTCTTCCTCATCATTAAGTTTCATCAAAATGTCCTTTACTGTTTTTACTTCTTCTCTTTCTCTCTTTAATCTTAACAAGATATTCTTCTCCTTCGGTCCAAAAATAATCACACGTTTTTTCTTCTCTGCTACATCCCTTATTAAATTCTCATTACTTTTCAAAACTTTTACTACTTCTTTCTTAACATGTTCACTTTGCTCTTTCTTTTGTTGTTCTATAACTCCTTTAAAGTCTACTTTGGCTTTCTCTTTTTCTTCTTTCCAGTTATTCACTTCACCCTTCATCACAGTTTCCACTTGCTTTTTGAACATTTTTTCTCTATTCTCACTCATGCTTTAAGTTCATTATTCTCTTTTTTCAATTTCTCCATCTCTTTTTTAAACTCTTCTTTTTCCTTTACATTTCACTTTTCCTTCCTTTTCAGGTCATTTGGTTCTACTTTCAGACTTCGTCACAGCTTCTTCCCAAACCATCAAGTAAACACTTCATACATTCAAATTCTTCAATCAGTCTCTTCACGTCTAGTTTGGTCTTATCTCCCTCCTCCTCCACCCTGACCACTCTGGAGTGCAGAGTTCCCTTCTTAACCTCTTCATTGAACCCTGGGAAATCTAACTGGGTTCTCATAAACTCCTTTCCTGATATCGGGGTCTCCGCCATGTTCAAAACAAATTATGTACACAACTTTTTTAATCTCTCCTTACGTGGACCACAACCCTGCTCAGGCCCTATCTAACACTTGTCTAGGTTCCTGGGCAGCTTGTTGTACTCCATGTAATATCTTTATACTCTTTCTTTAGGTCTCTTCTATGGTATTTTGCTGTTTTTACATGAGCATTCAAAACGATCACAACACTCGAGAACGTTCTTGAGCTCGAGTGTCGTGTGGGGGAGGTGTATCCAGCTTTTTTCCTGTGAATACATAAGTGAGGCAAGGGTGCCTCCTTGCCCCATCACTTTTCAACACTTGTATGAACTAGGTATTGGGCAAAGTTGTAGATCAAAGTGATTGTGGAGCATCCCTCAGCAATACCAAGATCACTGATCTTGTTTTTGCCGATGATGCAGTAATCTTTGCTGAGTCGCTGGAGGTCCTGGTGATGGCTCTCAAGGTGCTGCACGAGGAGGCAAAGCCTTTGGGACTTGAGGTCTCATGGCTCAAGACCAAGGTCCAGGTGTTTGGAGGCTTACTAGATTAAACAGTACAGTCTGTTCATGCGTGCGGCAAGGACATTGAGATCTTGGAAAGTTTTATACTTTGGTAGTGCAGTCCATACAGACGGTGGGTCACGTCAAGAAGTCTTACGGCGAATTGCCATAGCCCACGGTGTTATGGACTCGCTCAGCATGAGTATTTGGCGTTGTCGGTACCTGTGCAGAAGGACAAAGATCCGGATCTTCAAGTCGCTTGTGATCCCTGTCTTACTCTATGGATGTGAAACATGGACACTAAATAGCGACTTGAAGAGGCGAATCGATGGCTTTGGTAATAAGTGTCTTCACAGAATCATGAGGTATCGCTGGGATGATTACGTGTCAAATCAGCAATTGCACCTTGAGACTGAATCGAGGCCAATTACCTACCTAAGTTGGTCAGCACCAACTTCGGCTATATGGGCATGTACCACGCTACCCTGAAACCGATCCTTCCCATCGGGTTGTATCTGTAGGAGACAATCCGGCATGGAGGAGGCCAAGGGGGCGCTCACAAGGCTCGTGGGTGGGGCAAGTTGATGTTTCCTGTCGAGAGTTGCTTCGTATGGGAAGGAAGCCTGCATGGTGACCCCCGGGAGTGGCGTCGTAGGGTGGGCCAGGCGACGCGCCCCCCGCCGTATGCCGCCAATGATTGATCGATTGACTGTACAAGTGCATAAACCTACAAAGTGCTAAATATTAAATTCTGGTGGAAAAGGATGTGTACAGTTGCATGGAAATATACTGTGTATAATATTATTGAAGTAAATAACAAACCAGGTGGTGAGTTATGCCTCGCGTCATCAATGCACCCATAAAGATCTATTACGATCAAGATACCATAATGACGTCACAAGTAAACAAAACATTGGTTACAAGAAGAAGGAGACGGGGACAGGAGGACGGGACGGTTCATCTTCAGTTTGTCCTGAGCCTTTCCTTTAAAGGGGGGCATTGTCCTGGTGGCCCCTCCCAGAATCCACCAGTGAGTGATTTAGAGTAGGAGTTGAAAAAGTGTACATCCAAAGCCTCCCTCTGCTGACAAGACTCATCTTCTGCATCAAGACTAGTGAGAGTGATTTTTGGTGTTATATTTTGCATTTATTGTAAGGAAGTGGGGGGGGGAGGGGGGGAATGTTGGATCAGTCATAATATTCCGTAAGTCTGAAAGAGCTAGCTAGACCCCCTATTGTTCTGACTTATGGAGGTTTTACTGTATTTTGCTGTCAATATGCTTAAATATTGGTTATAAATAAATGCCGACTGACTTCACAATGGTGACATGTAACGACAGCCATGACGTCATTGGGAAAATAGGAAAAAAGTGCCACTCATTTTAAAGGTTTTAGTGAAACAAAATACCTGCCGATAGTCAAATCTATTTTCCTTCATTAACCCTTCGACCCCGGGCCTATTATCACTGTGTTATATCTGTGATCCAGGGGGTTTAGGAAGTTACGGTGTTATAAACATTACAATATTATATTTATAAGAGCTAAAGTTTTGCCGGAAAATCAAATATAGTATTAAAATATAGTATTTACCATTGTGCAGAGACTAGTGTTAGGCAGATCACTCTATGTTAACTGGTTGAGGTTTGGTGCAGTTTTAAGTAGCGAGTATTTTTTCGTCTTTTAGGGTTAAGATCAAGAGTGAGAGTAGCTGGAAGAACATCAGATGGTTTTGAGATAGGAGCGGGGGTGCATCAGGGCTCAGTCCTCTTTGTTAGTGGTAGTGATGGAAGAGGTCACAAAGAAGTGCAGAAAAGGAGATCCATGGGAGTTGCTATATGCAGATGATTTCGTTTTGACAGCTGAGACAAAGGAGGAAGTTTAGAGGAGATTAATAGATTGGACGCAAGCAATGAAGAGAAGAAGTCTGAAGGTGAAAATGACCCAAGACGAACATAATGGTAACAGGCAAGAAAATAGAGCAAAATATACAAGCGGGAAGGTTTCTCTGTGGAGTGTGCAGTAGTGGAGTGGGAGTAAACGATATTCTATGCAAGGAATGTGACAAGTGGTGCCATAAAATGTTCAGGACTAATAAACCTGAATACGGTGGTAGATTTCTGCTGTCCAGCATTCGTAATGAACGAGGGGGACCACCAGATGAGCAAGAGGTAGAGACTATAAAAGTGGATGGGTGTAATAGAAGAAGTGAAAGTTTTGTTATCTTGGTGACATGTTAGATAGTGAGGGTGGAGTGGAGAAAGCAGTTAGAACAATGGTTAGCAACTACATGGATGAAGTGGAGAGATAGCAGAACTGCTGGTAAACAAAAGTATTTCACTGAAAAACAGAGGGAGAGCAATTTGAATCATATATAAGAACAGTATTACTGTATGGTTCTGAGACATGGGCTTTGACGAAGAAGTTGGAGCAAAACTCGGTGCACCAGTGTACCTTATACAGTGTACCAAGGTATATATATATACCTTGTCGCCGACTTATGACCTATGTGACTTACGACGCTTTGCACTTGCGACCGAAGTAGAAATACTATATATTAATTGAGACGCATCGAATCCAAAGGGAACCAAGCGCCAAAATTTGAAAAATGCAGGTTACACCAATAATGTGTACTCTCATCCTTCCTTTTTTCATCTGGTATGAGTATGGTTCCCTTCGGACAGAAACTGCACGAATGACTCTTTATAGTGCAGGTAACTATTCTTGACCGCATAAGCTCGATGGGAGATTCGTCGAGAAACATTAAGTCGACTTTTCTTAAGGGGAGAAACTCCCGTTTTGAGGCTCATTCACCGTGCACACGCTTGGGCAAGGTGCGCGAGCCAATAAAAACTCAGGGTCTACCAGTCATCCATTTCTATTGGCTGCTCGGGATACGAGTTGTGACTTCCCAGCATAAACAACAGTCATGCTGCCTGTGCACTATTACAAACATCGTCTGTGGCTGTTGTCTGTTTCTTGCTAATTTCACGGCATTTTGGTTAACGTTGTGTTTTACAATAACTTGCTCATAAATGATCCGTGATCATGTCAAACAGAGATGAAATCCCAGACAAACCCTAGGCAGGCCCACCTGTTGGGTTTTCCTTCAGTGGTTGTAACTTCTATGGAACAGTGGTCCCTCGCATTTGGTGAGTCTCAGTTTGGCGAAAGGTTGGATATGGTACCAGAATCCCAATTTGGCACTTCAAATTCACTTTTGGCGAGACGCGCGCTGACATTACGGAATGACGTCGGCCCAGAATGCACCGCCCGCAAGCGTCCATGTTGGTGTTTATCTTCTTCCCGGCAGCAATCTTGACGACTGCAATGTTTTTTGCTCCATGTGACGGTACCTTTAGCGTTTCGATAAGACTATGGCATCTACAAGTACTGGTGGTGGTGGTGTTTCGAGGAAGCCAGGTGACGATAAGGACAAGGGCAGAAAAGCGGAGAAACGAGAGTGGAGGAAAGGTAAACACACAGTTAAACCACCACCGCCTACACAACCACCACACTCACTTGTCTCACCAGGCCTAACTCTAAATAGTTCATGGTAAATAACATCTGTTATCTATTATTTATTGTATTTTGTATTGCTGTTAATGTTTCATGTAATATGTCTTTGCTTTTAAGCAGTTAAAGTATGAAAATGGAGGTCAAAAAGATGAACTCTGACCTCGTCAATGACTAGGCTCGTCGTCAGGTGGGCCATGAGTGTTGTGTGGCGGCAGCCCGCAGGCGGGTGAGGGAGTCATCCAGGCAGTGGGATGTTTTTCTTATCCATGGGTACGGGGAGGAGTCAGAGTTGTAATGACCAATGGTGGTGGCACGGAGGGCGTCGCCTAGCGAGGTATCCCAGGTGAAGCAGCAGACCCGAGATATCACGTTTTACAGTGGAGAGCGGCAGCGGGAAGGGGGTGATGTTTACATCTGATGGCCATCTTGGCAGCAGCAGCTCTTGTTTTTTCTTAATATTATGCATTACATCGACGCCTAACTCTAAATAATTCATGGGAAATAACTTCTGTTATCTATTATTTATTGCTGTTAATGTTTCATGTACACTAAAACCCTTATAGCTCGGCATTGTATAACTCGGAATTTGATATAACTCGGCAAGACAAAGACAGGCGGCAAAAAATTATGTATCTCGGCATGTTGCCGAATTATAACTGCATCTCTTGGATTACACTCGGCATATCATGCCCTCACAACTTCTTGTGTGAACATGTATACAGAAAGTCGGCAAAAAATAATGTATCTCGGCATATTCCCGAATTATAACTGCATCTCTTTGCTTACACTCGGCATATCCTCAGTCTTCTTCTTCTTCTTGTGACCTCTTCTGCTTAGTATCGCTTTGTAGGTCGTCTGTCAAGCCCGAGCTTGAGCTTGACATAAGTCGCGTGTCAGCCTACGTGCTGGTACCTGACCTTTGCTTTACTTTGCCACCTATTTTACATGTTTTGGGATTACATCATACAGTACTGTATTTCAAGATGTCAGCTCCATCACGGAAGGGTGTCTCTAGCAGGAAGGGAATTAAATTGAAGAGCCTGAGCCTGCAGGAAAAGATGAAAGTGCTGGCAAGGATGGATGCAGGTGCGTCCATGCACGCAATTTGTGCTGAGTTTGATATCAAATCCAGCACATTCTATGATATCAAGAAAAAAAGAAG
Organism: Chionoecetes opilio; assembly: GCA_016584305.1. Classification (NCBI taxonomy): domain Eukaryota; kingdom Metazoa; phylum Arthropoda; class Malacostraca; order Decapoda; family Majidae; genus Chionoecetes; species Chionoecetes opilio. The sequence continues at coordinate 985,161 of JACEEZ010022299.1, forward strand.
AAGATTCGTGCCCATGCCCTTACTTTGGAGGATCCAAGCACCTCCAAGACTACCAAGAAGAGGATTAAGCCAGTTAAGAATGTCTCCCTGGATGCTGTATTTAAAAATGTTGAATTTTTACCCATATCAGGAGGGCATTTGCATAACTCGGCATATTGAATAACTCGGCAAGGCCAGAGCCCCTATCGTGCCGAGTTATAAGAGTTTTAGTGTATAATATCTGCTTTAAGCAGTTAAAGTACGAAAATGGAGGTCAAAAGGGTGAACTCGGGCCTCGTCAAAGACTAATGGATAATTTTCCCATTGAAAGTACTATTCGCATTTGGCAAAATTCACTTTTGGCGATGGTTTGTCCAGACTAATTAAATCGTCAAAAGTGAGGGACCACTGTAAGCGAAAACGCAACCCAGGGCGGGAAATTACTTCTGTGCTGGACAGTGACGATAGTTATGATGATTCTGATTATGTAACTGAGCGTGACAATACTGACAATGAATCAGACAATGACTTGTGTCTGACATGTCGCACCTCAATTGACAATAAATTCAAAAATCTTGCAGTGTGAAAAAGGATTTTTAATGGGAAATAGTGGGAATTCATAAGGCTTAGTACACATGAAACTTTAAAATGACATGATGGTGGTCCTTGCTGTGCAAGATACATTGTGCCTAGGTAGACATTGAATTTTTTACCTTTTGTGTATAGGATGCAGGGAGGTTTTGAGATCAGTTGAGATCCACATGTTCCATTTTAACTACGAAGTTTGCTTTTTGTTCTCTGTGTTTATTTTTCACTCATTATGTATGCATAAATTTTGCATCACTAGATACAAATTTGTCTTTGAAATGTTGCTTATCTGTATGCCTTGACCTGTTTGAAGTGAACAGACAAAATAGTCATGAATCAACCTTGTCCGGTGGTCAGGAAAGTATCCCCATTCAGCCAATTCAAAATTTCTCAATGCCTTTGTTATTCAAGAATTTGATACACGAATGGGCTTCGTGGAATGTATCTGTTCATATCATTGTGAGTATACTGTGTTGCATGATTATATTAAAAAAAAAAAAATTACCATAATTTTTGGTGTGTAAGATACTTTTTTTCCAAAAAAACGGGTCTCAAAACCATCCTGCGTCCTATACATTGAAGGTCAAATTTTCATGCTTCCCTAGGGACACTGTACCTTGTACAGCAAGGACTAGGACCTCCATCATGTCATTTCAAAATTTCATATAAATTAAACCTCATGAAATCCCACTATTTCCCATTAAAAAACTTTAAGACTGCATAAATACCATATGTACAGTGTAGCATGTATGGCAAAGGAGCTATATACTGCTCCTGCCTAGAGACATTGAATTTTTGATAAGCAAAGACGTCGGCAGAGCTCTTCATCTTGATAGCACTGGTCGACACCAAAAATGGTTCTGAGTTCATTGTGTGTGGGTTGGAAAGCATTTTCGCTGCTGATTTAAAAAGTGGCATTGCTTTTTCTCTAGCACGTATAGTTTTTGAAATATCGGCATTTAAAATTTTAATAGCCATTATAATTATATACATATATATAATTAATCGAAACAACCCCCCTACGTTAATATATATTACTCGTACACTACCCTCCCGATTTTCACGCTATGCGAGTTTCGCGATCCTCGAGTTTCGCGCTGAGTCCTAAATTCTTACCATCCCGACTTTCGAGCATTATATCCCCGAGATTCGCTTTTTTTTTTTTTTTTTTTTTTTTTTGCGTGTGTGTGTGTGCCTACAGCGCCATTAGGCACTGACCTCCAGGAGTGGGATGGTAGGCCCTGGAGGTTAACTTGAGGGCTGTGATGGTTGGCCCTTTTGGCGCCCGTGGTGGGGCAGACAGAATTTCTATAGTGACGCCTGTGAATTTCTATAGTGACGCCTGGCTCATGCCGCCCCCTGTGTCCTCTCATGCACTCGCAATCGAAGTTAGAGTTAATGGGCAGCGTGTGGGTGTTCTTAGGCCACTCAACAGTGCAGAGAAAGATTTTTAAGTGGATTTTACAGCCCTCATCAAGGATTGAACTCGGATCACCGAGAACGCCACTCGGAGACTTCTTCTTCTTCTTGTGACCCTTTCTGCTTAGTATCATTTTGTAGGTCGTCTGTCAAGCTCGTGCTCGAGCTTGACATATATCTTGACGCTAACCACTCTGCTACCGCCTCCCATAAGAGACGTACGGGACAAGTCTTCCTTCCTTCCTGCTTAGTATAGTATTATAATAGGCTTAGTATAGCTTGTAGTTTTGCTTTGTTTTTTTCCCATTTGTTTGTGTTTTTCTCTACAGGAGCAGCCGGTGTCGCATAAGATAGGTAACACCTCAAAATAAGTAGCACCTTACCGTACACCCCCGCCGTTCCTTACTATTTACCACAAAATACTCCTTTATAAGTGATTAACCATAACGTGTGTGGTACTGTGGTTTCTGGAGGTACTGGAGGAGACAGGAGAGAAGAGAGGAAGGCATTGTGACAGTGTTTTTGCCGTATAACACTGTCACACAAACATCAGCTGACAAGATATGTGTCAAGCTCACTCACTCAGACCAAAACAGCATCCGCTGGATGACTCCCAACTCAAGCTCAATCTCAAGCTCCTCTCCTCCCTCCTCTTCTCTATGTAGTGTTGGCCGAAGCCACCACCCCGGGAGGCGGGTCACAAACCCTAGGCTAACCCCCAGTACCCATTCACTGCTGGGTGGACAGGGGCTTGGGGCATTTTCAGGATATTTTTTTGGGGAAAAAGTGAGTCTTATAAGCTGTAAAATACGGTAGGTACACAGCCCTCAAGTTAACCTCCAGGGCCTACCATCCCACCCCTGGAGGTCACTGCCTAACGGCGCTGTAGGCACACACACACCAACAACAACAACAACAACAAAAAAAAAAAAAAAAAAAAAAAAAAAAAAAAAAAAAAAAAAAAAAAAACGGACTAAATAAGCATTTTTACAGTGTTTCTAATACCCGAGTTTCGCGATCCGCGAGTTTCGCGCTATGCCTCCGGAAGAAAGCAAGCGCGAAACTCGGGAGGGTAGTGTAATTAAATTATGGTGGTGCCTGCGGCTTTATTAGGACCTAATGTACATATCTGGCAAAAAATATACTTAAATTATGTTCCAAATACAGGAGAACCTCATTTAACCGGCATTTAAAACAACGGCAGCCTCAAAACAACGGCACTAATTGACCCAGGCATTAATTAAGTATAATTATTTCAAAAACTGAGAAAATTGGCAGAAATTTAGTTGGGCAAGGCTGTGGTCTACACAGACTCTCTCTCCTCACTCTACCTCCTCCACGATCCTCTACGTCCCTCGTCCACACCATCCAGAGGGCCCTTCACCTTACCAACGAGGGGTGGGAGATTGCCTTCCAGTGCGTTCCCTCCCACGCTGGTATCCCAGGCAACGAGGTGGCTGATTCTGCTGCCAGGATGGCCTTAACAGATGTAAACACGACATCCTTCCCTCTGCCGCTCTCCGCGGCCAAACGCCTGATCCCCCGGGTCTGCCGCTCCACCTGGAATAACACACTCGGCGATGCCCTCCGCATCACCTCCATGGGCCAATACCGCAGTGACTCTTCCCCCCAGCCGTGGATACGGAAAAAGTCCCGCGTCCTGGATGTCACTCTCACCCGCCTCCGCCTGGGGCACACGACACTCACAGCTCACCTGCATCGCCTCCGTCTGTCCCCCGACCCCCACTGCCCTTGGTGCATGAATTTTCCGGAGACTATTGAACACTTTCTGCTGCAGTGTCCGCACTTCCACTCACACTGTGTAGTGCTACAGTCTCAACTCCTCGCCCTGAACGTCACTACCTTTGACCTGCCCACCCTGCTGGCGGCGGCTGGCGTTCCCCCCTCTCGGCAACACGCCGTCATCCGCCTCACCAGTGCCTTCCTGAGGAAGACAGGTCAACTACCGCGCCTGTGATAGCATCATAGGACATCACCAGGGCTCGTAGTGTTCCCCGAGGGATCCTCGCAGCCCTAAAACAACAACAACAACAACCTCCAGAAACCACAGTATTTATTGGGATTTTGGGCAATTCCATAAGAGTGACTCTGAAAACAATGGCAAAATGAGTTATCCGGCATGCGCTCCCCCCCCAGGGTGCCGGATAAACGAGGTTCTCCTGTATATCCGAAAATGTGCCACATCTTGGAAATATCCGAAAATATGCCAAATAAGTAATTTGACTTTGTTATATATTATAATATATATTATTATATATATAGAATATATTATAATATTATAATATAATATATATATTTTTAAAATATTTTGTTTTTTGGAAACAACTTCGGTTTTTTTTTGAGAAAAAAGATGCGCATTTCGAAAAAAACGTAATTAGATGTTCTAGAAGATCAGTCAAGTTAAAATTTTGGTTTTTAAAATTACATATGATCAAAACTAACCTAACAAAAAAGTATCACCCTGCCCATAGTCTAAGAAGTGTTCGAGTTTGCTCTTTTTTTGTAGGAGAGTACTTTCCTTTGTAGCGTCCAGAAATGTCCCCTTTTCAGTTGGGACGAATGCCCTTTGGTTGGGTTTCCAGGGGCAATGTCCGGGTGGAAACGTCCCCCTGATCACGACCGCCCAATTCGTTGGGAAGAAAATCAAGATGGAAGGGAAAAAAGTGGATTTTGGGACAGAGCCCAAGCGCATGGAAACTTTTTAACATTATTTAAAGCCTCAAAATTTCGATGCCGAAATTCCCTAGGTAGTTTTTAAAAGCCAAAAGCTCTTCGAAGCAGCTTTTTCCGGGGCATTTAGCTCTTTAAAAGTATTCATTGAGTAGTTGACGAATTTTGGGCCATTAAAAAACCCCTGCCTTATTTTGGTTCAGATACAGGCGTTCAAACTTTGCTAAACAAATACTGAAGCCAGCCCTTTTTGACCAGGCCTTCACAAAATTTTCATTAACCCAAGTTTCAGATCAATGGAGGTAAGACACCTTTCACGAAAAAAAGAGGTTTGTAATAGTTGAACCTGCCAGGTGAGTTTCGGCGTGTGGGCCCTTTCCTTTGTTTTTAAGTTTGCTGTCCCCTCCTAGAGTCCCACAAACAAAAAAAACACATGTGTTAGTGTAACCAATTTAGTCTAGAAGCAAAAGATCCTCAGGTCCCCCACACAGATTCCCCCTGATTTCTTAATTTTTAAAAGCAGATAAAAAGCTTATAGTTTATAAGTTTCACCATTTTATGGCCTGCGCAATTGGAATACTGGGAAACTTTTTCCTTTTTGCAGAAAAAACGGCCTTTAGCGGTTTTTTCCTGAAAACTATGAACAGCCCCCCCACTCTTACATAAGTGGAGACTCACAAAGTTTTTTCCATGAGTGTGTCAACTCAAAGCAGTAACAGAGCTTGTGCCATCTTTAAGAAGGAAAATTCTTATGTCACGACGAAACGTGGGGAGGAACTCCTTCTTGTAGCAAAAATTTCCCTTTTTTGAGAGGGGACCAAGGACTTCATTTCCCCTGGGTTTAAACTAGGTCCCTAGCAAAGGGAAAATAGCATTTCCGCTGAGAATTTGGGCTCTTGTTGTCGCCATTTTTTGAAAGTTGAGGATAATCCAGGGATTTTCCTCCTCGTTCGAATCTGATTTATTATAGCACGCAATTTGGGAAATTTGGAATGGGAGATCAGGACCATGTGGCACAGGCCGAGGGGAAGGTACGTAGGATACCGATTTTGGCCCCCGTTTTTAGAAATCCTTGATGTTTGTGGGCAGAAGTAGCAGTCAGTACTTTATCCCTTTTTTTCACGCCCAAACCCTTGGGGTGCCCAAAACCCTGCCTGATGGGCCCTTGCACGACCATTTATTTCAATGGTTCACACAGGGGTTTCATGTACTGAGGGGCCCAAAATTTTATTTTATAACTAACGGCACTTGAAGAAAGCAGATAAATGCTTTAACATTCTTTGTAAGAGGTTTCTTCAGACTGTCAGGGGTAAAATTCTACATATGTAACAAAACTGTCTGATGCATTCACACAGTTACAGCGCTCCATCACAGCCCGGTACAAGGTACTATATATGGTAAACCAACTAAAATTAGGACTCCACTAAATCAAACTTTCATATCTGCAAAGAAAAATAAAAATGTTTAAACATATGTCAATAGCTGTCCCGATCAGTAGGTAAAAATGTATACACAGCCTGCTAACCCCTCGCCAATACGCAGCGCGCACACCCTCCCTGCTCACTGCACAAACCACACGACTAAAAAAACACTGCACTGCCCTAAATAGGTGAAAAAAAGGGAAAGGTTTAAGAGTTTAAAATGAAACATTGGTGAAACCTATTTCTGCTGTTTTTACCATATTTTTCATAAATTTGCGTCGGGTTTCTCAAAAACTGGACGTGATAGAGTTAATTGAACATCAGATTCGAGTTCAGCAGGGTCGATTTACCTATAATCAGCTTCATTTAGTCCAGAACCATATCTTCAATTTTTTTTTGTCGACCAGTGTAGTTAGTGGAGTATTTAGATTGTCGCCGACATGTTTGTTTACCCACAGCCCTAAACAACACCAAGGCTACCAAAGCTCAAGGCAGGAGCAGTGTACAGCCTAAATCCTTTGCCATACTGCCTCTTATAAGCCAAGGCAACAACATACAGAATCCAGCGCCGTGTCGCAATGTGTGCACTCCTTACTTTCACTTCATCACACCATGACATCAATAATACCCCCTATATATTTCCTATGAGTAAGTGAGTCTGTCCCATGCTGCCCTGCATCCTAATATGAGAACTCTCATTTGAAATAACTATGCTTAAGAATAATATAAGATTATGTTGATATTGAAAAATAAATTAATAAAGACTGGATTTTTTTAATGCCTGCAGCTAATCTTGAAAATAGAAATGTGTCTTATACAGAGGTGCATCTTATACAGCAATAAATACGGAATGTGAAGTAGTATTTTACAGAAAAATGAGCGTAAAAAGAGAGAGCGAGAGCGAGAGAGAGAGAGAGAGAGAGAGAGAGAGAGAGAGAGAGAGAGAGAGAGAGAGAGAGAGAGAGAGGAGAGAGACAGAGAGAGAGAGAGAGAGAGAGAGAGAGAGAGAGAGAGAGAGAGAGAGAGAGAGAGAGAGAGAGAGCGAGAGAGAGAGAGAGAGAGAGAGAGAGAGAAAAAAAAGAAAAAAAAGCAGTAGGGGGAAAAGTCAATTATGTTGCTGGTCAAATTAACTCGATGTATCAAGAAAGTGTAACGCAGGAAAATGAGTCAAACCGGGGACTCACGATTGACGGAAAGTTTACACAAAGTGGTGAGCGTAAAGTAATATACAGGGAGGTCCCGAAGATACGAGGAGTTAGGTTCCACCTGGCATACTTGTAAAGCGAAATCTCGTATAACGAAACACATAACTAATGGTAAAATATAGGTTTGGTTCCAGGACCCCATCAATAAAAATAAAATAAAAAAATAAAAAAAAGACATGTTTTTCAAGCTAAAATAAACTATAGCAAACACAACAAACACACAGCGTCTATATTACCCACACTGTACTACCTATTCTGTAGCAAAAGCATCCTGAAGAGAAAATAGCACACAAAATAACATAACTGCACATTAATTAAACATAAAACATGCATAACAAGCAAAAAAGACGTTGTAATGTAGGGGACACCTGCGTGATACAAGAGAAGGTAGTGTAGCAGTCCCAAGGTTGGGGCCGCACACCTGCTAATTACCTCTAAAGGTCAGGCCGCGCCATTTGCTTAATTACCCTTCAGGTCGCGCCTTGCTAGGGGTGACCTGACTGCGGTCCCAAGGTTGGGGCCGCACACCTGCTAATTACCCCTAAATGTCAGGCCGCGCCATATGCTTAACCCTTTATCGGGCAACGAACCATATTTGGTAACTAAAATGGGCATCCAAAATGGTCCCCCTTCGCCTCTCTGTGAAGCAGTAGAAACGTGGTGATTTTTCCCAGCCAATCAGCAAAGATCAGGCTACGTCACAGCAAGTGACGTCATGGTGTCTGCCCACTCAGCTACGGCCCAGAGCGTCTCAAACTTCAGTCTTCCTTCAGAGCTCGTGAAGTGTGAGTCTGCACCTCTACTCAGTCCCACGCCCACGGCCCTAACATCGTAACTAATAATGGCAGTTCATGAAACACACACCTTATACAGATGAATAGTTGTACTAAATATTGAGATAGGTGTCATTTACCTAGGATCTATATAAATTAGTTAATTCATTGCGTGAAAAATGGTGACACCATATTTGATCATACGCCCTATTCACCTAAGACTAGGGCAAGTAAGGGTATGTCTATATCTGATCATACGCCCGACGCAGCTTCATGAATACTATTTTCATGAGTGAGCCACAGAACTCCAAGCAGCCTGTGGATGAGGTCATGGTTGCCTAGAAAGGTAAGAGAGCTGGCAACCTTAGGCAGTATATTCAAAACAAGCCAGACAAATGGGGATTCAAGTTTTTTTGCCAGGGCTTCTGAGGATGGCCTAATCAGGACATGGTACTATAACAGGGGAAGTCTACAGTGGAGGCTTCCGGTGTCCCACTGACACCTGAACAAGAAGTCATGGGTTCCACCAACCAGATAGTTTCTGTCCTGGCCAGCACTATGTCCTGCTCCACCACCACAGCCATCTTCGCAGACAACTTCTTCACCAGCCTGGAGATGGTTAGTTACCTCAAGGACCAGAACTGCAGATACACGGGGACAGACAGGGACAACAGGATAGGCAAGCCTCCACTCAAGGCCATCAAGGAGATGGAGAAGAAGGCTGTCCCTCGTGGTACTTGTGACTACGTCACTAGTGACGATGGCATCCTGGCCCTCATGCAGTGGAAGGACAAGAGGATTGTCACTCTGCTGTCAACAGACATGGGGGTGGAGCCCATATCCTCTGTCTCCCGGTACTACAGTGACACCAAGAAGGAGGATGTGAGCTGCCCTGCTGTCATTAAGAGCTACAATGCCAACATGGGGGACATTGACACCAGCGACATGCTGGTCCACCTCAACCGCACCCCCATGAAGGCCAAGAGGTGGTACATGCGAATGTTAGCATATGTCATAGATCTCAGCATCACCAATGCCTGGATCCAGGTGTACAGGCGGGACTGCATAGCTCTTGCTGAGACTGGACTGACACTGAAGAACTTCAGGATCCAGGTGTTCAGGAGTGCCAGCGGCCAAAGGCCAGGCACATCACGCCCCCGAAGAAGCTCGGCAGCTCCAGGCAGCCTCAACACCACTGTTGATGTCCCCATGCCTGTCAGGGGACACCGTAGTCATGTGCCAGAGAACTCTGTGGGGTTTGACCTGACCTTGTTCCATGCCCCTGTCTACACTACCCGCCAGACCTGCAAGTTATGCAGCAGGAAGGGGCACATCTTGAGGTCAAACGTGCTCTGCAGGGTCTGCAAGGTCAACCTGTGCCTCAATGCTGAGATCAACTGCTTCATAAAGTACCATGAGATAGTTGCCTAAGTGCCTGGAGTGGACTGGAATGGACTAGAGTTTGATAAGTGTGTGATATTTGTGACCAAGTGCCAGTATAAGTACCTCAGGAAAAATATTTGTATAAAATCAGCATTTTTGTTTTTTTGTATTCGCATACTTTCTTTTATATCAGTAAATGTTCATTTAACAATATATGTTTCTATTTTTCCTTAATTAAAAATTTTATATGTACACTTGTTGGAATTCTTGTTACCTTATACCAGCGAGGAACTGTTTATGGTAATTTCTTTGACCTAGATTTGCAACATAAAATTGCAACTTTTTCAAAAAATCACATGAGTAAAAAAGTCTTGTAATATCTTCAATTAATGATATCAGGTATTGAAATTTGGAATTTTGGAGTATTTCTATGAGTGCCCGAAAAGGGTTTATTAATTACCCTTCAGGTCACGTCTTGCTAGGGGTGACCTCACTGGGGTCAACCAAATCCCCCTTTGTCCAGCCCGAGAGTGGTAGGGCGCGCATTTTGAACTTGATAATTTTACTCACCCCAGTTTGAATGTCATATCATTGGATTTTCGATCTCGTATATTGAAAATAGACCCTAATTTACACATCTCGTATCATCGGATTCTCGTATACCGAATGCTCGTACAACGGGACCTCCCTGTATAGCCATTTAATAAATAGTAATTTTTCTTCACTCCTCACTCCCAATTCATTTGGATATAGGTATCCGTCCATATGTTAATGGTCTCGTAGTCACTTGTGACGTCACGGGAAGAAGGCAAGAGAGACGGCAGACAGGCGATCTCTCTCACTCTAGCCGACCCTTGAGCTGACTGGTCGTGTGGAGGGAGTTGGTCCTGATAACCCTTTATAAAGGTATGTGAGTGGCGGTGTACTTATTATACAGGGAGGTCCCGTTATACGAGCATTCGATATACGAGAATCCAATGATACGAGATGTGTAAATTAGGGTCTATTTTCAATATACGAGATCGAAAATCCAATGATACGACATTCAAACTTGGGTGAGTAAAATTATCAAGCTCAAAATGCGTGCCCTACCACTCCCGGTCTGGACAAAGGGAGATTTGGTTGACCCCAGTGAGGTCACCCCTAGCAAGCCGTGACTTGAAGGGTAATTAAGCATATGGCGCGGCCTGATATTTAGGGGTAATTAGCAGGTGTGCAGCCCCAACCTTGGGACCGCAGTCAGGTCACCCCTAGCAAGGCGTGACCTGAAGGGTAATTAAGCATATGGCGCGGCCTGACCTTTAGGGGTAATTAGCAGGTGTGCAGCCCCAACCTTGGGACCCCTACACTACCTTCTCTTGTATCAGCCCGTCAGGGTGGCATGGTTGGTAGAGACGTGAGTTCGCAATGTGCAGCGTCCCTGTGCATTCGGTCAGCGGTTCGAGTCCGCCTAGTTCGTGCTGACGTGGCGGCGCTTTGTATAGTCAATAACCTTGTAGTTGGTACTTGCAAAGTGTCTAGATAGGATGAAAATCTTATCTTATCTTCTCTTGTATCATGGGGCGTCCCCTACATTACAACGTCTTTTTTGCTTGTTATGCATGTTTTATGTTTAATTAATGTGCAGTTATGTTATTTTGTGTGCTATTTTCTCTTTCAGAATGATTTTTCTACAGAATAGGTAGTACAGTGTGGGTAATATAGACGCTGTGTGTTTGTTGTGTTTGCTATAGTTTATTTTAGCTTGAAAAACATTTTTTTTTTTTTTTTTTTTTTTTTTTTTAATTGATGGGGTCTTGGAACCAAATCTATGTTTTACCATTAGTTATGTGTTTCGTTATACGAGATTTCGCTTTACGAGTATGCCAGGTGGAACCTAACTGCTCGTATCTTCGGGACCTCCCTGTAATGATATCTGGTGCATTGATTAGTTCATGACAGACTTGTAACTTGTGATTTAAATACAGGGTTTGTTCCTGGGGAGGTGAGCGGAGCGGAGCAGAGCGGAGTGGTGATACACCGACTTGTGACACACGTGTTTCATGGCGGCGAGAATTGGATCCCGCTGAGTGGCCGCAGTGGGGGTGACCAGACACCAGTATTAAGAGCTAAGGCCATGTTATAGCTCGAGTGTTTATGCGTGTAGATAGGTATATTACCTAGTAACTCAGTATAGGAACTTTTGTGCCTGTGTTAAGCCCAAATGAGAATTGAGTCGTTTCGGGTATTACAGGGAGGTCCCGTTATACGAGCATTCGATATACGAGCATTCGATATACGAGAATCCGATGATACGAGATGTGTAAATTAGGGTCTATTTTCAATATACGAGATCGAAAATTCAATGCTACGACATTCAACCTGGGGTGAGTAAAATTACCAAGTTATTTACTAAAGTAAATTAAAAGTTATTTACCAAAATTATAAAGTCATTTACTGACTATACCTAAGGTATAGGTTTTACCTAAGGTTGTAAGATATAATCAATCTGAAAATATGATAATTCTGGTGGCTTGGTACGACAATGTGGCCTACAAAATTTCACATCACTGAACGATGTACAATGATTCAGGGGCGGCATTTTGGAACACTACTAAGACCATCTTAGGGGACTAAGACCATCTTAGCGCTAGTTGGACATTTTCGGAAGCAAAGTTCGCTCCGCCTAAGACAGTGCAGCGAGTGTAAACTAAGGCAGGGTTGGGGTCGTCTTAGCCCGCAATTTTCTCCGTCACCATAACAACAATGGTTATATTATTGGTTATATATTATATATTTTAGACTGTATATAGTATATTAGGCTGTATAATACACTATGTATATATATATAGGTGAGGGCTATATATATACTATATATATAGGGGTGGGCTGGGCGGAATAGATATGATTTGCGACAGAAACGGTTAGCAGATTAATTCTAAACATATCAAAACACACCCCGAAAAAAAGTGTCGTTATTCACGATAATATCACATACTGGCTATGATATGTGTGTGTGGAGGATGAAAAGGGGAAGGAAGAGGAGGGAGAAGAAATAATAGAAGAAAAAAAAGGAGACAGAGACTCCCTCGGCGTGTACACTGCACTGTGACTAGCAGAAATACATATCTGGCAACTCAAGGAGAAGGAAGAGGAGGGAGAAGAAATAATAGAAGAAAAAAAAGAGAGAGAGAGAGAGAGAGAGAGAGAGAGAGAGAGAGAGAGAGAGAGAGAGAGAGAGAGAGAGAGAGAGAGAGAGAGAGAGAGAGAGAGAGAGAGAGAGAGAGAGAGAATGAGAGTCCCTCGGCGTGTACACTGCACTGTGACTAGCAGAAATACTATCTGGCAAATCAAGGAGAAAGGAGAGTATGAAAAAAAGGGAGAAGAGAATAGAGGAGAAGAAATAAGAGAGAGGAGAGAGACGAGAGAGGAGGTCCGTAACAGGCACGATTAAAACAGAGGGGGGTCGTTTGGAAATTTCTTCCCATAACAAAATTGAATTTTAGGGAAAATTTTTTTAAATTTTAGATTTTTAAGTAAAAGGCTGTTAATCCTTTTAAAAGGGGGGAAAAAAAAATTTAAAGGGGGGGGGGGTTTGGGGGGGGGATAATTTTGGAAAAGGTTCAGAAAAAAAAACAAAAAAAACACCCAAAAAAAAGGGTTTTATTAGAATATCCCGGGGGGGAAATTGGGGTTTGGAGGGGGGGGAAAAAAGGGGGAAAAGGAAAAATAAAAAAAAAGGGGGCAGGTCCCTGGTGTAAACTGAGTGGGGAAAAAATCGGCATCGGGAAAGGGGAGGGGGGGAAAAAGTTAAAAAAAAAAAAAAAGGGGGGAAAAGGAAGGGGAAGAAGGAGAAAAAAAAAGGGGAAAGGGGGGGAAAAAAGGGGGGGGGGGGAAAAAAAAAGGGGGAAAAAATGGAGTTGGGTAAAAATTTCTCAGAAAATTCTAAAGAAAGGAAAGGGGGAAAAAAAGGGGGGGAAAAAAAAAGGGGAAAAGGGAAAAAAAAAAAAAAGGAGGGGGGAAAAGGAAAAGGGGGGAAAGAAAAAGGGGGAAAAAGGGGGGAAAAAACCCCCTCGGGGACCTCCGTAACGAAAAAATATCTCAATTTGGGGAAAAGGGGGAAAAAAAAAAGGGGAGGGGGAGGGGAGAGGGAGGGAAAAAAGGGAAAAGGGGGGGGGGGAAAGGGAAAAGGGGGGGGGGGGGGAAAAAAGAGGGGGGGAAGGGGAAAGAAAGAGAGGGGGGGAAAGCTGGGTGTTTCCGTATTTCCCCCGAAAAATTTGGTAGGGCCTTTTGGTGGTTTGGCCAAGAATTGGCTTCGTTAAAGGGGCCAAAGGGCTTTTAAAAAAATTCTTAGAACCTTTTGGGGTAAATAGGTTTTTAAAAAGGGGGTTTTTTAAGCCCCTTAAAAAATGGGAATTCGGGGTTTTTGGGGGGGAAAAACCCCCCCCCCCTTTTTTTCCCTAACCCCTAAGTTAATCACCAAAAAAAATTTTTTTTTTCCCCCCAACGGGGCCCCTTTCAATTCCATAATGGAACACCCCCCCCAAAAAGGAAGGGGGGTTTTGGGGGGGGTTTCCTTGTCCCACTAGTCGCGTCCACAAAAAGGATCTTTCTTTAAAAACAAGCTTTCCTTTTTCTACCCAACCACGGAAAAGAAATCGACGCTTCTTTTTGTGGCTTTTGACAAAGGCGTTTTTTGGCAAAAAATTTTATGCGTCCCTTTCCCCCCCCTTTTTTTGAACCCCCGCCCCCCCAATCCTTCCCCTTTCCCCCCCACCCCAACCCTTCCCCCTATCCCCCCTTGTTCCCCCCGGACCCCCCCCACTCTCCCCCCCGGGCACCCTCCCCTTGTAACTGAAATACAGGGTTTGTTCCTGGGGAGGTGAGCGGAGCGAGAAAGTGGATACAGACTGGACACAGTGTTCATGGCGGCGAGAATTGGATCCCGCTGAGTGGCCGAGTGGGGGTGACCAGCCTGGACACCAGTATTAAGAGCTAAGGCCATGTTATAGCTCGAGTGTTTATGCGTGTAGATAGGTATATTACCTAGTAACTCAGTATAGGAACTTTTGTGCCTGTGTTAAGCCCAAATGAGAATTGAGTCGTTTCGGGTATTACAGGGAGGTCCCGTTATACGAGCATTCGATATACGAGAATCCGATGATACGAGATGTGTAAATTAGGGTCTATTTTCAATATACGAGATCGAAAATTCAATGCTACGACATTCAACCTGGGGTGAGTAAAATTACCAAGTTATTTACTAAAGTAAATTACAAGTTATTTACCAAAATTATAAAGTCATTTACTGTCTATATGATTTTACCTAAGGTTGTAAGATAATCAATCTGAAAATATGATAATTCTGGTGGCTTGGTACGACAATGTGGCCTACAAAATTTCACATCACTGAACGATGTACAATGATTCAGATGTGCAGAGACGAGTTTGTGGGCAGAGGAAGAGGTCTGCGCACCCCTCCCTTGTCCCTTACCTACCCTACCCTGTCGAGTCTATTGTATCACGCGGCAGCACAGAGGATCTTTCCTCTTCCCCAACAAAGCCCCCTTCACACATTCCATAATGGAACCACAAACGCGCCAACAATGCAATGCGCAGCGCCGTCATGGTCCTGGATATGGGTCCATCGTGACCGATCGTGACGCGCTCGGCCGAGGCCACAAAAAGTTAGTGCGTGCATTAAAAAATCGGGAAGCTTTCCGATTTTCGTACCCAACACAGCGGTATCGTAAGTCTATCGTGACGCTATCGTTATCTATGTAGCAGCTTCGTGACACTATCATGGTCGTCGTATGTTTATCGTGACGATAAGAAACCATTCGTTATGCGTGCCTTCCCCCCCTTTTTTGCAACCTCTTCCGCCTTCCCCCCCATTCTCATTCACCTCCACCCACCCCCGACTACCTTCCCCCTACTCCCACCACCACGTGATGACACTCCCCCCGTGACTCCCTACCCACTACTCCCATCAGCACGTGGTAACACCCCCACCAACACCACCACCCCCCATTTCCCCACCAACACCAACACTTGTGAGTGTTATGCATGTTTTATGTTTAATTAATGTGCAGTTATGTTATTTTGTGTGCTATTTTCTCTTTCAGAATGCTTTTTCTACAGAATAGGTAGTACAGTAAACCCTTCATGCTCGCGGGTTTCAGGCTCGCGGATTTGATTACTCGCGGGTTTTCAACCTCCCCCCCCCTTTTTTTTTTTCTTTTTTTTTCTTTCTACTCCCTCCCAATTGCTTGCTCTCTACAGGGGCCTTATCCGCCCATGTATGGAGTATGTCTCACATGTTTGGGGAGGATCCACTCATACAGCTCTCCTAAACAGGGTTGAGTCAAAAGCTTTTCGTCTCAACTCCTCTCCTCTGACTGACTGTCTTCAATCTTTAAATCACCGCCGCAATGTTGCTTCTCTTGCTCTCTTCTACCGTTACTTTCATGCTCACTGCTCTTCTGAACTTGCTAACTGCATGCCTCCCCCACTCCCGCGGCCTCGCTGCACAAGACTTTCTACTCACTCCCATCCCTATTCTGTCCATCTTCCTAATGCAAGAGTTAATCAGTATCTTTACTTTTTCATCCCTTTCACTGGTAAACTCTGGAACTCTCTTCCTGTTTCTATTTTTCCACTTTCCTATGGCTTAAATCTTTTCAAAAGAAGAGTAACAAGACACCTCCCGAACTAAATTGGCCTACCCGTCTTTATTTTATTCTCTTACTGTCTTCTTTATAGGGACTGGCGACTAAGCGGGCTTTGTGTTACCCATTTTTGTTGTGCCCTTGGCCAGTTCCTTGTGACGTAAAAAAAAAAAAAAAAAAAAAAAAAACTGGGTAAATGAATGACTAATGTCATGCTCGCGGATTTACGATACTCGCGGGTGTGTCTGTTCCCTAACCACCGCGAGCATGAAGGGTTTATTGTACAGTGTGGGTAATATAGACGCTGTGTGTTTGTCGTGTTTGCTATAGTTTATTTTAGCTTGAAAAACATTTTTTTTTTTTTTTTTTTTTTAATTGATGGGG
Organism: Chionoecetes opilio; assembly: GCA_016584305.1. Lineage (NCBI taxonomy): Eukaryota > Metazoa > Arthropoda > Malacostraca > Decapoda > Majidae > Chionoecetes > Chionoecetes opilio. Next base: position 1,001,651 of record JACEEZ010022299.1, read on the forward strand.
TCCTGGAACCAAACCTATATTTTACCATTAGTTATGTGTTTCGTTATACGAGATTTCGCTTTACGAGTATGCCAGGTGGAACCTAACTGCTCGTATCTTCGGGACCTCCCTGTATTATTATTTCGTGATTTTGGTGAAACCGTAGGGTGGATGTGATTACTGATCTTGAGGATTCCCTGTATTATTATTTCGTGATTTTGGTGAAACCGTAGGGTGGATTGATTACTGATCTTAGGATTATTCCATAAAGAAACCCTGTTAACGAGTGTTCATTAAATCCCAGTTACCCTCATATATTCTCTAAATCTTTAAATTTTTTTCCCACTTAATGTGGGTGGTGGCAGCATAATCACCAGGTTTGTTGAGCCCTTCAAATTAACATCTAGCTAAAAGGGGGGGCACTACAAGTTGGTGGCAGCTGGTTAGGGATCCATTTCATGGTTCCCCTTAGCCACGTGCTAACACAGACATAGTTAACAGATAAAGACAGTAGTGATGGCCTGGCACATGCCGCGGGGGAAGTGAAGGGTGCTGCATGAACACGCACGCCCAGATCGCTTGCAATGAAGGTGAAGTGGGAAGTGAAGGTAGTGTGGATATGGGTGATGTGGGAAGCATGGATGCAGTGTGGAAGTGGATAAGGATGTGTGTGGATGTCGGGTGGATGTGGATGGATGATGAGGGTATTGTTGTTTTGTTAAAGGTATGCATGTGGATAATGATGTCGAGTGGATGTGGATATGGGAATGTGTGGATAGAGGGCTTATAATCCACACTAACACATGTAAAAGGTAAGGTAAGATAAGGTTACCTGGTTAAGATAAGATAAGATTTTCATCCTATCTAGACACTTTGCAAGTACCAACTACAAGGTTATTGACTATACAAAGCGCCGCCACGTCAGCACGAACTAGGCAGACTCGAACCGCTGACCGAATGCACAGGGACGCTGCACATTGCGAACTCACGTCTCTACCAACCTTGCCACCCTGACGGGCTGTAAGGTTAAGGTAAGGTTAAGGTAAGGTTAAGGTAACAGATAGTATGAAGTAAGATAACACTAATGTAGGACAGGATAGATGGCTGTTTGAGCCAGCAGAAGTGGTAATAATGGAGGAGGAACGTGAACAGACAGAGAAGGCCAGTGAGGAGATATGTAGAGGAATATTAATGACAGATAGTAAGAAGTGTTAATCTCTAGTGAGAAAGAGATATTTTGATGAAAGTCCCCTAGACATACTTGTAAAGGTTAGAAAACTTACTTTAGAGGGTGTACATAGATTACACTATACACTAGACCCGCAAAGGATTTCGTTAGACCCGAGGATGTACTTGGCTCTGAGCTTTGCTCGTTGGGTGATTGACGCAGGAGTGTATGCCTCAATAAGGAGGCGAGCCTTATCCCAAGTTACGGAAGGGTATGGAGAAAATCCAATCGTGATTTCTCCCTACGTGCCTATGCCTAGGTTTTGTGGGATAAAGGAACAACCGTTACAGACTAGAGGGATGAGTCCAGTTGCGACTCTATATGGCTTTGGCCTAAGTGAGCAAAGTAGGAGATGAAGTGAGAAGATGGAGTAAAGTCATTACATTGATTATGTATCCCTAAACTGGCTAAATCTGCTCTTGGTGAGGGAGGTGAAGAAGTTAAAAATGCAATACCACTTGATTATTGTTTTTGTAAAGTTCATTTGAGAATTGTAATGTCCAACTTATGTTTTTTTTGTGTGGATAGAAAACCAATATGTAAATTTAAAAGGAGAGGAGTCATGATCTGTTACTATTTTCTTGTTGTACTTAGCTAGCTATCTGGTAAGATGTGTGTTGAAGGACTGAGGAACAAGAAAATTTGTTGTGGGAGGGAAGAAGCCATGTAACGCGGGAAAATGAGTCAAACCGGGGACTCACGATTGACGTAAACATTTGGATATAGGTATCCGTCCATGTTAATGGTCTCGTAGTCACTTGTGACGTCACGGGAAGAAGGCAAGAGAGACGGCAGACAGGCGATCTCTCTCACTCTAGCCGACCCTTGAGCTGACTGGTCGTGTGGAGGGAGTTGGTCCTGATAACCCTTTATAAAGGTATGTGAGTGGCAGTGTACTTATAAGGATATCTGGTGCATTGATTAGTTCATGACAGACTTGTAACTTGTGATTTAAATACAGGATTTGTTCCTGGGGAGGTGAGCGGAGCGGAGTGGTGATACACCGACTTGTGACACACGTGTTTCATGGCGGCGAGAATTGGATCCCGCTGAGTGGCCGCAGTGGGGGTGACCAGCCTGGACACCAGTATTAAGAGCTAAGGCCATGTTATAGCTCGAGTGTTTATGCGTGTAGATAGGTATATTACCTAGTAACTCAGCATAGGAACTTTTGTGCCTGTGTTAAGCCCAAATGAGAATTAAGTCGTTTCGGGTATTATTATTATTTCGTAATTTTGGTGAAACCGTAGGGTGGATGTGATTACTGATCTTGAGGATTATAAAGAAACTCTGTTAATGAGTTGTTCATTAAATCCCAGTTATCCTCATATATTCTCTAAATCTTTAATTTGTTTTCCCACTTAATGTGGGTGGTGGCAGCGTAATCGCCAGGTTTGTTGAGCCCTTCAAATTAACATCTGGCTAAAAGGGGAGGCACTACAAAAGGAAATCATCTGACACTGTAATTCATTATCATTGGGAGGAGAACCTTTCAATTGACCTAGGAAACAATGTATTGAGGCCAGAAATAGAGCTAATAGAGTATTAGGATTCATTACCAGAAGTGTTAAAAGTAGAAGTGCGAAAGTTATTCTAAAGCTTTATCTGGCTCTAGTCAGGCCTCACCTAGACTATGCAGTTCAGTTTTGGTCTCCATATTACAGGATGGATATAGCCTTGTTAGAATCAGTGCAGAAAAGGATGACCAAAATGATACAAGGGATGCGTAACTTTACTTATGAGAGGAGATTGAAGTTATTAAAATTACACTCACTCGAGAGACGCAGAGTAAGGGGCGATCTGATAGAAGTTTTTAAGTGGATAAAGGGATTTAATAAAGGAGAGGTAGGAAAAGTTCATACGGCTTTTAACCAGGGTAGAACAAGAAGTAAAGGATTCAAGCTGGAAAAGCGTAGATTTAGAAAGGAAATAGGGAAAAACTGGTTCACAAATAGGGTGGTGAATGAATGGAATGGTCTCAGTAGACAGGTAGTTAGTGCAGAGTCATTGGGGAGCTTTAAAGGGGAGCTGGATAGGTTCATGGATGGGGATGAAAGGTGGATGTAGGTAGTGTTAGGTGACAGGAACTACCACGTGTAGGCCTCGCGGCCTCTTGTAGCTTCCTTATTTTCTTATGTTCTTATGTAATTGTACACCACTGTATGCAGAGACTCAGAAATTTAAACAATAAAAGTAAAAATATATTACTTTCACTGTCATTTCAATGTCTTATTTTTGCCCGCAGTGGGAGACCCGACTTGCAAAGTGTCCCGTCCTGTAAGGGTTAAGGTAGTGGTAAGACAAATAATACTATTTAAAGTAGAGGGGTATGAAAAAAAAGAAACTATCTTATACGTATGTGACATGAGACATATACTTACTGAAATGGAAATGTAATTTCTCCTTTGATAGTTTCACCTTTCATCTCTGGCTCATCAGTGCAAGTGATCTTGAGGATGAAATATGCTGAGAAGCTTGTTGTGGTGGCAAATGCACAGATACTGAACACCTGCCGGTAATAAAATAAATTTTTAAATTTTTGTAACATCTTCCCTGGGCCTGGTTAGCTATCTGCAGCGACACATGTTTAGACTTATATGGTCAGGTTGACTGCACTGAAACAATTGTCACTAATATTATGTGCTTAGCCATGCTGCATATTGTGGGTGGCATAAAACTTTTGTCATTATCTGTATTACATAAATGTAATTTCCATGTTGTGACTAGAATTATAATTGTAATGTGATGATTTATTGATGTATAGCCTTTCATACATGTCCTCCACCACATGCCCCTAATTTAATTTATTCTCATCTACCCTGACACCTGTTTTGGGGGAAAATTCCTGAAGGCAGAGGCAATGATAAGTCTGTATTTCCTTTGTTTCATCCACATTACTCATACTATTTGATTCTCCATCCTTTTCAACCTCTTGTCTTCCTACTCCAAGTATTCCAACACTGTTCTCATTCTATTTGATGCATTTGACAACTTCCATCCCTTCATTTTTTTTCCCTTCACCATTACGATTCTAGTTTACTCCCTGAACATGCTAAGCCGTGGCGCAGCTACGAGGGGGCACGTGTCCCCCCCCATGAGAATCTGGTGCCTCCCCACTGGCCATGGCTGCCGTATTCTGTATAAGTCCCTCATACCCACCACTGATCTGATCTTAGAATATACCCTATACCTTTCTATGTAGCATCAAAATGGCCCCTGAGCTCCGCTTCCCTAGTGCTCCCCATACTCAGCTGTGCCCCTCCCCATACTCTGTTGTGCACCCCCAGGTGCCCCCATATTCATAGATACCTAGCTACGCCACTGATGCTAAAAGTTTTTAAGGTCAAATAGTACTAGAGTAGCATTTGTAGTATCAATATCTTTACAAAGCTACAAAAACATTCATCAAAGCATCTGATTTTATGCCTTCCAACAAGGTCTGAAAATTTTTGTCAAATAATGTTTCATAGAAGTAATCTGATGTGTTTTTCCCTCCAATTCTGAGTTCTGTGGAAGTAAGTCTGCTGGTAATATTATTCCTTACATAGTTTATGCAATGCTACCCAAAAACTCGGGGAATTTGTACAGCACACACAAACTGGTTGAAGTGGAAAATGTGAGCAGTGTTCTTTGTGAACCAGTGTGCTAACAACCAGCTAGCTGTGATGATACATTCTAAGATTAGGTGCATTTTTGTTAGGTCATGCTTCAGTGGTTTCAGTGGCTCAGCCTTTCTATGACTGCAATGGTGGATATTAAGGAACATTACACTTATATCAAATTTTGCTTTAAAAAAAAAAAGAGAGAGAGAGGAGAGAGAGAGAGAGAGGAGAGAGAGAGAGAGAGAGAGAGAGAGAGGAGAGAGAGAGAGAGAGAAGAGAAGGAGAGAGAGAGAGAGAGAGAGAGAGAGAGAGAAGAGAGAGAGAGAGGAGAGAGAGAGAGAGAGAGAGAGAAGAGAGAGAGAGAGAGGAGGAGAGAGAGAGGAGGAGAGGAGAGAGAGAAGAGAGAGAGAGAGAAGAGAGAGAAGAGGAGGAGAGAAGGAGAGAGAGGGAGAGAGAGAGAGAGAGAGAGAGAAAAAAAATGTAGTAAAAAACAGCCAAATGCTTGAGGTTTTTGGTAACAATGCTTCATAGCATGGCAAAACTCTTTGGTACAAATGCTTCAAGCTGGATAAACACACCAAATGCATCATGACTGAAAAAAATGCATTAAGTTTACAGGAACATTGAGTCAATGTTAACATCTTTATATAATATAACGTTTATATTGTTTATATAACACCCTAAATATCTTCAACAGGAGTTTCTTCCATATGATGAAACTGTCAACAGCAAGTTTTACTAGTATGTGGTTTTGAAGTCGTTATAAGAGAGCATTTGGAGCAAAAGTTTAAGCATGTTGAGTATTAAAACCTGTGTGCTCCACTATGGTAACGCACCCTTTCATACATCACTCTGCAGCTCCCAGCTTCAAAAAACGAGTCATTTTTCATCTCTTTTTCCTGACTTCATTCTATGAGATCTTTCTTGTTCCCAAAGATGAAATTCTGACTGAAAGGAGTTCTTTGCACAACTGAAGATATCTAGGCAGAATTACAAGTCTTCAACATAGTCCCACTTAATTTCCATACATGAATAGAATCATGGAAAAACCATTGCTATCCTAGGGACTACTTCAAAGGAGATGGTGGATACTAGGATTTAGGGTAAGAAATCTTTTTATGGTCACAGTCCCTGAATTTTAACTTTAAGGTAGCATCCATACATTTACTTACAAACTGAAGAACTTTCATAAAGCCTCTTGGTTCCTTGAGTACTCTTGCGTTTACATTTGCCAGTATTCCCTGAAATGAAATGTTACATTGAAACTATTGCATATGAAAAAATGCATACAAGACAGTCAAGTGACTAGTGGGAAATAATGCAATATAATGTCAAAGCAGACAACATTATGAGGACAGAGCAAGGAACTAAGAGAAGAGGAGATAAGAATATGCAGAGGTACAGTTTCCAAAATATAGTACAACCCAGCTATTCGATATAGCAGTGATGACCAACACAATGCAATGCAGCGCTAAATGTACAGTAGTTCCTTGTAGGATGCACATTTGAGACTATTTCTTGGAAGACAGGGTCTGTGCACACAAAAATTGGTTTGCGTAGGTCTACCTCTTCAACATTGACACGCGGTGACATCACGTGTCCACAATGCCACCCTACCCGTAAATCATGCGCCAGATGATTTAACGTTTCAAAAAAGAGCTTAGAGATTTACGGTATATTTAAGGAAAACATTAACAGTGAAGAGCAAACTATAGCTTTGACTTCCTGCCTTTCAAAAGCTTTTGAATCTATACTTAATAAGATTCTTAAGCATCTCTCTGCTCACAATCTTCTATCTGATCGTCAGTACGGTTTCCGTAAAGGGCAATCTTCTAGCTTTCCTAACTGAATCTTGGTCATCCTCCTTTAGGGGTTTTGGTGAAACTTTCATTGTTGCCCTTGACATATCAAAAGCTTTTGATAGAGTCTGGCACAAATCTTTAATTTCCAAACTACTCCCATTTGGTTTCTATCCTTCTCTCTGTACCTTCATCTTAAGTTTCCTTTCAAACTGTTCTATTGCAGCTACTGTAAACGGACATTGTTCTTCTCCTAAGTCTATCAATAGTGGTGTTCCTCAGGGTTCTGTCCTATCACCCACTCTCTTTTTATTATTCATTAATGATCTTCTAAGTCTAACTCAAAGCCCTATCCACTCCTAAGCTGATGATTCTACCCTGCATTTTTCAACGTCATTTATTAGACGTCCAACACCACAGGAACTAAGTGATTCACGGAGAGATGCCACCGAGCGCCTAACTTCTGATCTTTCTATAATTTCTGATTGGGGCAAAGCAAACCTTGTTTTGTTCAATGCCTCAAAAAACCCAATTTCTTCACCTATCTACTCGACAAAACCTACCAGATAACTCTCCCCTCTTCTTCAATGACACTCAACTATCTCCTTCTACTACAATGAACATTCTTGGACTGTTCTTTACTAAAAATCTGAACTGGATATCTCGCATCTCATCTCTTGCTAAAACAGCTTCTAAGAAATTAGGTGTCCTGTGGCGTCTGCGTCTATTTTTTTCTCCCTCCCAGTTGCTTACTCTGTACAGGGGCCTTATCCACCCATGTATGGAGTATGTCTCACATATTTGGGGGGATCCACTCATACGGCTCTCCTAAACAGGGTCGAGTCAAAAGCTTTTAGTCTCATCAACTCCTCTCCTCTGACTGACTGTCTTCAATCTTTAAATCACCGCCGCAATGTTGCTTCTCTTGCTCTCTTCTACCTGTTATTTTCATGCTCACTGCTCTTCTGAACTTGTTAGCTGCATGCCTCCCCCTCTTCCTGCAGCCTCCCTGCACAAGACTTTCTTCTCATTCTCATCCCTAATCTGTCCATCTTCCTAAAGCAAGAGTTAATCAGCATCTTTACTCTTTCACGCCTTTCACAGGTCAACTCTGGAAGAACTCTTCCTGTTTCTATTTTTCCACTTTCCTTCGACTTAAATCTTTTCAAGAGAAGAGTGACAAGACACCTCCCGAACTAGATTGGCCAACCCCCATTTCTTTATTCTCTTACTGTCTTCTTTATAGAGACTGGCAATTAAGCGGGCTTTGTGTTACCACTTTTTTGTTGTGCCCTTGGCCAGTCCTTTGTGATGCAAAAAAAAAAGGAAAAAAACTTATAACAACACACTAGTCTCCATAATCTTATAGAGCAGGAACTAATAGCATAGATCTAAGTGGCAGAAAACTTTTCTCAAACTGAAGTACAAACTGTGTAATGTGATGAAAATATGGAAAACTATCATTTTGTACTGTTTTACCAAGGACATCAATGTGTGTATTTACCTGTTTTACCTAATTGAACATTTAAAGGATTAAGTCAAGCTTATAATGTCTCATCTTTGGTATCCACTATCCAATAATCATATTTTTCTATAGATTTATGTACAGCAAAACCCCAGCTATCGAGCACCTATGGTGAATAGTGTGATGCGCATAGCTGGATTTTTCGTTTGGTTGAGTGATATTCGATTTTACTTTTAGTAGTATCCAAAGTAGAATATAAAAATTATGTCTGTTCTGACCTTATTCCAGACATTTGCCTATGTCCATTTCAGATTCAATGTTAAAACAACACGTTTACTTTAGTTTGTTTACATTATTTTACTTTTTACTTTTACTTTTCATTTACTTGCAAGGAAGTTAGAAGATCCTAGAGTGACTCGATGCATTGAGTCAAACGCCTTCTTGAGATCAACATAGGCTGCAAGGGTCCCCTGTCAAAATTCACGTCGGTGTTCCACCAGCACACAAAGCGCTAGGATACGGTCTGTTGTTGAGTTACCAGGCGTGAAGCCCCCGTGTCCTCCAATGCACTCGCAATCTAAGGTAGAGTTAATGGGCAGGGCATGTGGGTGTTCTTAGGCCACTCGACGGTGCAGAAAGAGTTTGGTTTCGGCTGTATTAAAACACTATCCGTCCATGTAATGCATTATCCGGCAAAAATTCTCCAGAATTCTGGAGATTCTCCAGATGCTGGACAGAAGGCTGGGCCATTCGGCGCTGCTGAATGATAAGCTGCGCCGCCTGGTTGAGTCTGAAGGATTATCACTGAACCAGGTGTACAACTCTGACGAAACTGGTCTATACTTTCGGTCTTTACCCAGTAATAACTTGGCCAATGAGAAGAAGTCGGTACCTAGCCGCAAGCTTTCCAAAACACGTGTGTCTGCTATGTATTGTGCCAACACAACAGGTAGCCATTGCCTGCCTCCTATTATTATTATTATTATTATTATTGCAGTATTATAATTATCATTATTATTATAATTATCATTATTATTATTATTATCAATACAGGTATTAATGTTTTTAATATTGTTAGTTATACTGTTCTATCCATTATTATTATTATTATTACTGCTATCATCATTTTCGCTGGTTATTATTGGGTTCGTGGGCGCCGGAGGGGCCTAGGGGGGTAAGTGATGCATTATCCGGCTTTCAACGTTATTCGGCAAGTCCTTGGCTGCTATGTGCCGGATAAACAGGAGATTACTGTATACAGTGGTGCACAGAGTTTCGCACCCAATCGAGACCGTCAAATCGGCGCGAAACTTGAATCTGTGATACTCTATGCATTGAACTTATGGGAAATATGCTAATCGGGACCCAGAGTGGTATCATTTTGGTATTAGGGCAATAAAAACCTCAAACTTTTTTAACCATCATCGTGTATCATTTACATTATCCGCATTGATAGCCTATGTTAAGTAGCAGGAAAGCATTAACAGGGATACACAAAAGGAGAAAATAGCTGTTTTCTAAGAGACTGCTCAGCAGCACTAAGTGTAGTGAAATATTGACATTTTCAAGAGTCTCTGGGCAATATAGTCTCCATTTCAATGGTATAATGATTCAAAACTATACCATTATTCTTTTCACACCATAGTAACATACCATAATCAACTGTGTACATATCTCATCTATGCACTGATGTCCTGTATAACAACGCTAACATATATTCTGTATAAAGGTATAACATGGATAAAGTGGAGAGATAGCGGGACTGCTGATAAACATGAGGATTCCACTGAAAGACAGAGGAAGAGTATTTGAAGCATGTATAAGATCAGTATTGCTGTATGGTTCTGAGACATGGGCTTTGACGAAGAAGTTGGAGGATGTGTTGATTGGTTGTGATCGGTGAATGTTGAGGTACATGGCTGGGATCACATGGAGAGATGGTGTCCAGGGAAGTGGTGGCAAAATATGGATTGAAGATGCTGAGTACAGTGCTGAGAGTAAGGGGATTGAGGTGGTTTGGGCACGTGAAGAGGAGAGAAGGTGGCGAGGCATTGGGGAGAGCTGTTAGAGTGGAAGTGCCAGGTCACCGTCCACCGGGCAGGCCAACGAAGAAATGGAGGCAGTGTGTTGAAGAGGATCTGGCAGAATTGGGCATTGAAGAGGTTGTGGCAATGGATAGAGATAATTGGAAGCATATCATCGACCGTCTAACCTTGTAAGACATGGGAAAATCTGACGTTTAACAGTATAATGATGATGATATATACCAGAGGAAGCGCCATTATGCAGAATACTCAATTATCACACAGTGCTAGAAGTGATTCCTAAGATAATATTCTCCCATAATCTGCACCTTAGATAAAACAAGACTGAAGATACACTGCATTATTTTCTATCCCATGGAAGCACAAGACCAGCCTTGATATAAGATTTCACAATACCTGGAGGGGCATCTTTGGCTGCTCCATGTACACCGGTGGGGGCTGCATGTAACACAAGCAATAACTTTCAGATAAGTACTGAATACTCAGAAAATCCATGAAGAAATAATCGTAACAATATATCATGTATTTCAGCATATACTGCAGTGGTTTCTGACAAAACTTTCAAGGCAAGATTTAATGGTGGCATGTGTACCTGCTGTTCATACTGCATTGGCATTGGCTGCATGAAAAAGAAAAAGAAAAGGAAAATATAAATTTGCCTTCATATTGAAACACCTGAAACACTTTTAGAGGGAGAGTGTGGCAGTGTCTTCGACACCACTAATGACTTGTAGAATGGTAGTAGGTTGCAGATAGTTGATTTGAGGAGGTTTATTGAGGCGAGCGGAATACAGGGAGACAAAGTGACGACAGTCCAGTCCTGTCAGCCAAGTGCACCAGCCTAGGCTGGCGGGTAGCAAGGTGGCGAGGCTTGGCGGGAACCTGTTAGATGCCAGATGCTTCCGGCTTACAATTATTATAGATATTATGTGTCTTTATATGTGTGTGAAAGGTGTTTTATATGATATGTATATGTATCTGTATTTAAGGTGTCTAAAGGTTGGGACAAGAGACCTAATAAAGATTTTCAAACAAAATGAGCGTAAGAAAAGAAAATTAAGTAGCAAAGCTAAGAACAAATAAACTGAAAAAGTAGCATCATGTTGAAGCTCATTAAGGAGAGTAGAAAGTCATAATACATAATCATTTAAATCTTGCAAATAAAATCTATTTAATAAAAAACACAGGAAAATTAATTAGTCAGTTAGGTAATTACAAAATAGTATGCACAATTAGTCTTCTCTCTGGTATACATAGACTCCTGTTCTTTGGAAATCACTCCCACTTGGACACAATCACTCACTCACTCTCACTTGGAAAGCCTCCCTTTGCATTTGTCTATTCACCTCATCCTTATATATATACAGTAAACCCTCTCTAATTTGAACTAATTGGGGGGAGACCTGGGTTGAATTAGCCGAAAGTTTGAATTATCCGATGGTTTCCTCCAGAATTATCACATTTTTAGCTAGTTATCCTTGTCTACAATTGACAATATACGTACAGTCAAACCTCGATATAACGGACTAAAGGGGGGGAGGAGTGGTCCGTTAAAGCCGATTGTCCGTTATAGCGAGGGTATTTTCCCAAGGGTGGAAAAATATATGAAAAAAACGGAAAAATTGTGAAATAAATGAGAAATAATCACAAACACAACCAGACTGTGTAGCTATGTTGGGAGGTAAACAGTGACTGGCACTACATGCTGAATTTGGTCCGCTCCTACACGTAAAATAAATGAGAAATAATCACAAACACAACCAGACCGAGTAGCTAGTCAAGCTCAAGCTCTAGCGAAAGGTAAACAAATTACTACAAGCCAAATTCAGCCGTGGCTTCCATAAGTATTGCTTATTATCATGACTAATGCTCATTATTATATATATTATATGGTTGTGAAGTGCAGTTCTATACACGTGTCACTATTTAGGTCAGTGTAGCACTGCGTGTCACCTTAGATAAGGGTGATTTAGGGTGTTGAGGTGACAGGGAGACGTAGCAGCGGCCACGCCATAACACTAATACTTAGTCACTATTTTAAACAATACACACCTTCTACCACTAAATCACTAGCAACACAGGCTCCTTCCTTATAATATTATATCTTAATATGTGATACATCAAAACTCCTTAAAACCCAAGCATTCTAAAGTAAAATGAGAAAATAATACAATTATGTTGAGTTGACAATTAGAGCGGCGATAAGCGGTCTAATATGAAAAAAAAAAGAGAAAAAAAGTCACGCAAATGGAGTCCGTTACATCCGAAGTCCGTTACATCGAGGTTTGACTGTACATAAGTAAGTGTATAGCAGCGATAGCCTACCAGGGTGTCGGAGCCATGTTTGTTTACAATCGACGAAAACAGTGCAGGCGAACAGCTGTGTGTGTGTGACGGTTCGCAGTCTCCCGGGGTGGAAGCTTCGGCTAACACTAGAGGAGGAGGAGGAGGAGGAGGGGGAGGAGGAGGAGGAGGAGGAGGAGGAGGAGGAGGAGGAGGAGGAGGAGGAGGAGGAGGAGGAGGAGGAGGAGGAGGAGATGGAGGAGGAGGAGGAGGAGGAGGACCTACAAAGCGAAACTTAAGAAAAAGAGGTCACAAGAAGAAGTCAAGAAATTGTAATACATACTAATATTAACTATTTTAACCCACATACACACCTTCTACAACTAAATCACTAGCAACACAGGCTCCTACCTTATATATCTTAATATCTGATACATTAAAACTCCTTAAAATCCAAGCATTCCAAAATAAAACGGAATTTTTTTTGTTGAGCTGACAATTCGAGCGGCGATAAGCGGTCTGATATGCCATTCTTGCCCGCAAATTTGTCTCACCAATGGAGTCCGTTAAATCGAGGGTATATTTTATACGGTAAACCCTCTATAAACCGGACCAATGGACCCAACCCATTACTACGTCACAGTTTGTTTACCGCGGTTCATTGTGGGAACAAGTCGGGGTCATGAGGCTGAGCGGGCGGGTGCTACAGTGAAGAAAGACAAAACTGTGTCCTTAAATATGCCTCATGCAAATTGTTGTGTTCCATATTGTGTTGCATAAGCAAACGAACTCCTTCTTTACGGTTCTACCAACTTTTAAAGGTGGAGAATAGAAAGAAGAATTGGATAAAGCTCCTAAGAAACGACAATCTGCAGACTCATTACAGACACCTCTTAAATAACTCATTTCAATTGCTTGAATCCTAGACCTCAGACATTTATTTATTTTTATTTATTACCGTATTTTACGGCTTATAAGACGCTGCATCTTGGAAGACGCACCCTGATTTTGGAAAGAAATTTCAAAAAAAAAAAAAACCCAGATTTTCTACCAAAAACTCTTACCGAAATCTACCAAATTTCTCGGTAGGCGGTGGTCCGAAGTGTCTTTCTGCTGCTCTATTCCCATATTATTTGGCGTATCGAACAACTTCTAGCTTGTATGCGATAATTTCCAGGACTGAAAAGAGCTTGTGATACGTGTGACAGCCTGGTGGTAAATGATACATCAACACTAGCAGACGATAGTTGGCGCTAATCTGCCTAGGCGGAAAGGCTCCCGCCAGTACCGTAGTAAACATCACAGCATGTGGACAGATTAGTTGATTTGAATGTCTTATGGTATTCGAAATACGTGTAACAGGTATGTATTGAGGTTACAACATATAAGAGGATGAATTGAATAGCTACCTAAGCTAACCTTCTACAACATTCGTCTTGGAAGACGCGTGAGTATTTTTCAGGGTATTTTTTAGGGGAAAAAAGTGCGTCTTATAAGCCGTAAAATACGGTACTCACTGTCCTTTCTCTCATCACGCGCCCCAAGGATCCCACTACTTTCCTTCCTTGTAGAGCTCTCTCTCTCTCTTATCTCCCCTTCCGTGCTTCCATACTTGCACATGATAGCCATTATCTGTCCATTCATCATTAGTTTACATTGCTTCTGGCTCTCAACTCTCATTCTATATTGATCTCTATTCACCCATCTCTCCTTTAACTTTGACAGATGCACTGGCATCTTGGTAGAATGCTTTCACTCCATCCCAACCTTCCAACCAACCCACTACATAACCCTTCAATATATCCCACATTTCCTCCCAGTCTTCTGAGTCATATGCCTTCTCTAAATCCGTGAATGCAACATATATCTTTTTGTCTTTTGCTAACATTTTCTTGATTATATTCTCATATCAAAGATTTGATCTACACAACCTTTCCCAGTTCTAAATCTGCCTTGCTCTTCACTAACCTTACCATTTGTGATTTCTTGTACTCTTCCAATTCAGATTTTACCATACAGTTTGCCTCATCACTGTGGAGTACATGATGACTCAATGAAGCTAAATATAAGCCAAATTAGTAACAACATTGCCAATCTACCTAATCACGGATTAAGTCATGAAATCTACTGTGGCCAACCATGGATAGAGCCAGAACTCCTCCTTCAGTTCACAACCAGATACCACAAAGGAAATAAATTCAACATGACATGGATCGTGCAAACCCATAAGATAAATTAAGGTTCACAAGGTGAACCTTAATAAGAAAGAAGTGAAGTCTAATTTCAATAAGAAAGAAGTAAAATATAAAATAGGTAAAGATTAGTTTTAGTGACCCTCTCCATTTTCAGACTAAACTATATTCTTCCGATAGATTTTGATGTGTTTTGAGAGAATCTGACCTTTTTTTTCTTGGCAATCACTAGATCTATTTTTTACTCTCATGACCCCACCCGTGAAAAAATATAAGTGATTTCCAAGAAAAACAAACCAAATCATCTCAAAACATATCAAAATCAACCAGAAAAATATAGGTCACGAATAAAACTAAACTAAAGCTAACTTTAACCTAACCTAACTTGGCTGCTGTCTGTGAGGGAGGCCTGGGAGAATTGCCAGGCCTGCTGTCTGGACTGCGCTAATGGCGACGGCGTTGTTTCATCTATTTATTCCTATCAGATAATTTTTGCCTGTGATTTTGACCAAAGTAACAGTTTGCAAAGAGGTTTGAAGGTTAGTAGAAGACATACATGACCAAAGCTTTGTCCTTCATAAGGTAGTAAACGAGATATGGCAGGGTCACTGAAACAAATCTTAACCAAGAAATATATCATGCCCTGAAACTTAACCTAACACATTTCTTCTGTAAAACTAGCTCAACCTACATAAACCTAACAGAGCATAAGTTAACAATCAAACCATCATTATTGTATGTGGGGTACCTGAACTGTTCATTCAGACTGCATGCAATACCTACATCTGAACTGTTCACTGCACAAGTGGCACATGCCAAAACTACAGAGATATAAGTACTTCCAGGAGACTGCTTTTTTTTTTGTACTGCCTTCATGCATCTACTTCAACACCATTCCCCCCAAATCTTAACATGTCAGTACCTAAATTGTGGACTACATATAAATATATACATATATACCTAGGTCTATACCTATTCAATCTTGTATGACTAACGGTTAGTAAACTGGGAAACAAATTTTAACTTCAATTTTCTCTTATTGGATAGGTTTTCGTCTAGTAAAACTTAAACCATCCATGATGATATATCTTACTATTTATTCTGAGGAAAGACAGCAAAAGGAACTCAATTAATAAGGTACATTAATACTGTCATAACCATGAATATGTACAACCTAGGAAGAGAAAACTACGACGATGGAAGAATTTTGAGTTGTTTTGCACTAATTTGATATTCCAGGTGCTATTTCACCATGCTCTGTTCTCACTGACAACACTAAAGAAGACCTGAGGTGATGGCTGATATGCAGAGCCTTCTCAACCAGGAAAACAGAGTCACAGCAGAGCCTTGTCAAGAGGTAAACAAGTGGTAGGGACACAGTACGTCCCTACCTCTTGCTTACCTCTTGATGAGCTCTGCTGTGAATCTGTTTTCCTGGTTGAGAAGGCTCTGGACATCAGACATCACCTCAGGTCTTCTCTAGTGTTGTTAGTGAGAACAGAGCACAGTAATATAACACCTGGAATATCAATTTAGCGCAAAACAACTCAAATTCTTTCATCGTCGTAGTCTTCCCTTCGTAGGTCACCCGCGGTGACCCTGACTTATCCCCACAATGCACCGCGGTAAACAAACCATGACGTAGTTATGTCTGGGCCCCATTGAGGGGAATCCCTTTCCGGACTATCCAAAAGTTCGGATTAACGGAGACTT
This sequence comes from Chionoecetes opilio, assembly GCA_016584305.1. Lineage (NCBI taxonomy): Eukaryota > Metazoa > Arthropoda > Malacostraca > Decapoda > Majidae > Chionoecetes > Chionoecetes opilio. The sequence continues at coordinate 1,017,957 of JACEEZ010022299.1, forward strand.
GAAAAACTTTTGTATGCCCCTGGCTCATAGCCATTATGAGGCCTATTACCTGCATAATCCGTCAGCGCCAACTTTGGCTATATGGGCATGTGGTACATCACCCAGAAACTCACCCTTCCCATCAAGTTTTATCTCTAAAGCCGGCCACACACACACCGGAACGGCCTATCCGGCCGACGAAAAGGGGCGTGGCTAGAGGCGGCCGGTGTGTGTGTGGGGGTTTTTTTCATCCGGCGGGGCCTGTCGCTGCGGCCGAATGAAAATCAGTCGCCGCTTGAAAATTCCGGCCGGCACAGCCTGCCGCCTGCGTGTGTGTATTTACCTAGTTGTATTTAGCTAGTTGTAACATACAGGAAAAGAGCTATGCTCGTGCTGTCCCATCTCCAAATCAACTATTATCCAGTTTGCCTTTGAAGTCCTGAATACTTCTTGCATTAATCACTTTTGCATCAAGGTTATTCCAGGCTTCTATGCTTCTACACGGGAAGCTGTATTTTTTTATGTCCCTCTAGCATGTTGTCCTTTTCAATTTCTTCTCATGACCTCTTGTACTTCTATCGTCCCAAAACAAGATCTTCTCTATCAATTTTTCCCAGACCCATTGACGCTATACACTGCTATATAATCTCCCCTTTCTCTTCTTTTCTTAAGAGTTGGGAGTTTTAGTCTTGAAAGTCTTTCCTCATATGGTAAATCTCTCAGGCTTGGAGCCATTTTTGTGGCTGCTCTTTGTATTCTCTCAATCTTCCTTATATCCTTCTTTTTATGGTGACCAAATCACAGCCGCATATTCCAACCTTGGTCGAATCAAAGATGTTATCAATTTCTTAATCATCTCTTCATCCAGATATTTGAATGCCATTCTTATATTCCTCAGCAACTGATATGCATCTCCTGTGATCTTGTTTATATGCTTCTCAGGTGACAAATTATCCGTAATCCACACTCCCAGATCTTTTTCGACCTTTGTTTTGATTATCCATTCATTTCCCATCGAATACTTTCTTCTCTGTCTCTTTTTCGCTACTGCCCACTTCCATCACTTGACACTTTTTAGCATTAGTGGGTGCCTTCCGGCACGGCCCGCCCCTCGCTCGGCCAGATAATACATAATTGTAGCAGTAATAATTGTATTTATGCTAATATATGTATAATTTATATATATATATATAATAGATATATGTATATAACAATTATCATTATATACACACAAACCTCGATTTCCCGGACCTCCATTTCCCGGATATCGGATTTGCCGGATAAAATCCGAGGTCCGGGGATATGTCAGTCCCAGACAATTTTATATATATATATTTTTTTTACGTTGAAATGCCTGGTTCTGTTCGTAAATTGACAAAGTTGTCCGGCGGTCCGAGCGTCTCCTGTCACCCCTGGTCAGTGTCCGCGCCTCCCGCCAGGTGGCAGCATGCTCAGCGGTCGTATTGTTTACATTTGGGCACACGACACTCACGGTTCACCTGCACCGCCTCCGTCAGTCCCCTGACTCCCACTGCCCCTGGTGCAGGAACATCTCGGAGACTATTGAACACTTTCTGCTGCCTCCCGCCAGGTGGCAGCATGCTCAGCGGTCGTATTGTTTACATTTGGACACACGACACTCACGGTTGACCTGCACCGCCTCCGTTAAGCCCGATTCCCACCTTCCCGCTTGTACGGCCGCCGTACAGCAACAAAGACGTCACAATGACGTCACAACAAAGTCTACCGCACCACCGTACCGCTGTACGGCCGCCGTACAAAGTTAAATTCAAGTAATCTCTCTCGCTCGGCGGTGTCCGCTCGAGCGGAGTTGCCAACTGTGCCCAGTTACCACAAATACCACTCAAGCGGTGATGATGGTGACGTCATTTTTGAGCGGTGTTGTTGTAAGACGGCCGTACAAGCGGGCTGATGGGAACGGGCCTTTAGTCCCCTGACCCCCACTGCCCCTGGTGCAGGAACGTCTCTTGAGACTATTGAACACTTTCTGCTGCCTCCCGCCAAGTGGCAGCATGCTCAGCGGTCGTATTGTTTATATTTGGGCACACGACACTCACGGTTCACCTGCACGGCCTCCGTTAGACCCCTGACCCCCACTGCCCCTGGTGCAGGAACGTCTCTTGCGACTATTGAACACTATCTGCTGCCTCCCGCCAGGTGGCAGCATGCTCGCGGTCGTATTGTTTACATTTAGGCACACGACACTCACGGTTCACCTGCACCGCCTCCGTTAGTCCCCTGACCCCCACTGCCCCACGTCTCTTGAGACTATTGAATACTTTCTGCTGCCTCCCGCCAGGTGGCAGCATGCTCAGCGGTCGTATTGTTTACATTTGGGCACACGACACTCATGGTTCACCTGCACCGCCTCCGTTAGTCCCCTGACCCCCACTGCAGGAACGTATCTTGAGACTATTGAACACTTTCTGCTGCCTCCCGCCAGGTGGCAGCATGCTCAGCGGACGTAAAAGTCCACGGCGGGGTAGTTGATATTGGTGGTTGCCAGACAGTAAATACTAGAGTAGGATAAACGTACGGGGGTGGAACAGTCCGATTCCATTAATCGGACTGTTGCGATTCCCGGACTTTTGCGGTTCCCGGACCAGTGCTCCCCCCTATTAGTCCGGGAAAACGAGGTTTGTGTGTATTTTATATAATAATTATTATTATATATTTTCTATAATAATATATCATTATATATTCAATCAATCAATCATTGGGGGCATACGCCGGGGGGCGCGTCGCCTCGCCCACCCTACGACGCCAATCCCGGGGGTCACCATGCGCGAGTTACCATGCAGGCTCCTTTCCCATACCAAGCAGCTCTCGACAAGAAACATCAACTTGCCCCAGCCACGAGCCTTGTGGGCGCCCCCTTGGCCTCCTCCACGCCGGATTGTCTCTTACAGATACAACCCGATGGGAAGGATCGGTTTCAGGGTAGCGTGCCACATGCCCATATAGCCGAAGTTGGCGCTGACGGACTATGCAGGTAATAGGCCTCGATTCAGTCTCACGGTGCAATCGCTGATTTGACACGTAATCATCCCAGCGATACCCCATGATTCTGCGAAGACACTTATTACCAAAGGCATTGATTCGTCTCTTCAAGTCACTATTTAGTGTCCATGTCTCACAACCATAGAGTAAGACAGGGATCACAAGCGATTTGAAGATCCGGATCTTTGTCCTCCTGCACAAGTACCGACAAAGCCAAATACTCCCACTGAGCGAGTCCATAACACCGTGGGCTATGCCAATCCGCCGTAAGACTTCTTGACGTGACCCGCCGTCATTATGGACTGCGCTACCAAGGTATGTAAAACTTTCCAAGATCTCAATGTGCCATGCCACACGCATGAACAGACTGTCCTGTTTCATCTAGTAAGTCTCCAAACACCTGGACCTTGGTCTTGAGCCAGGAGATCTCAAGTCCCAAAGGCTTTGCCTCCTCGTGCAGCGCCTCGAGAGCCATCACCAGGACCTCCAGCGACTCAGCAAAGATTACTGCATCATCGGCAAAAACAAGATCAGTGATCTTGGTGTTGCCGACGGATGCTCCACAATCACTTTGATCTACAACCTTGTCCAATACCCAGTCCATACAAGCGTTGAAAAGTGATGGGGCAAGGACGCACCCTTGCCTCACTCCTGTATTCACAGGAAAGAAGCTGGATACACCTGCCCCACACTTCACAGCACTCTCAGTCCCAGAATACAGACCAGTTATCAAACCAATAGTCCTTGCAGGAATCCCTCGAAGTCGCAGAAGATCCCAGAGTGACTCACGATGTACTGAGTCAAACGCCTTCTTGAGATCAACATAGGCTGCAAGCATCCCCTGTCGAAACTCACGTCGGCGTTCCACCAGGACACGAAGCGCTAGGATACGGTCCGTTGTTGACTTACCAGCGTGAACCCAGACTGCTGAGGTCTCTGATTCTTCACCAGATGACTGCGAATTCGTGTCAGCAATAGATGGGCAAGCACCTTGCCTGGTACGCTGAGCAGTGTAATACCGCGGTAATTGTTGCAGTCCTGACGGTCCCCTTTCCCTTTCCAGATAGGGACAACCAGCCCCCTTTTCCAGTCAGGAGGAATGGTACCTGATTGCCACACGGCAGTCAGGACAGCATGCAACCCGCGGATCATGGCCTCACCCCCAGCTTTGAGGAGCTCCGCACTGATATTACAAACACCAGCTGCCTTTCCACCCTTCAACTTTGCTACAGCCTCTCTGACTTTGTCAAGAGAGGGTGCGGTTTCGTCAATGGGAGGATCGGCATCCACTGCCTGTAACCCAGTGGTGTGAAGCTGCTCAGTTGGAGGGTTTATAATATATAAACTTATATATTATTAGATAATAATTGTACCAGTCACATGATTATAATCAAAGCTCATTCAAGATAGATGTATGGGAAAATTCTTTTTTTCTCTACACCCAAACTCTTCTCTTTTTTCTGCTTTTTTCATTCTGGATTTTAATGTTATACAATGCACATGCAGCCATCGCCAACAAGTAATTTTCGGACAGCAGATTCATGTTGTCACCACGGTGGTCCGACGTATACTGTATATTTTCATGAGGCAGCCGGTGTGTGTGTGGGTCTCGTCCGGCGAACGATGCCCCGCCTCTTTTTGACAGCCGGATAGGCCGGGCCGGTGTGCGTGTGTGGCCGGCTTAAGAGTTAATCCGGCATGGAAGAGGCCAAAGGGGCGTCCACAATGCTCATGGCTGGGGCAAGCTTATGTTTCATGCCGAGAGTTGCTTGGCTTGGGAAGGGAGCCTGCATGGGGACTCGCGCCTGGTGACCCCCAGGAGTGGCGTCGTAGGATGGGCGAAGCGAACCGCCCCCCCGGCGTATGCCCCCAATGATTGATTGAGGCACTATTTCATCTCTTTCACTGGTAAACTCTGGAACTCTCTTCCTGTTCCTATTTTACCATCTTCCTACGACTTATATTTTTTTCAAGAGAGGAGTGTCATGACACCTTCCGTACTAAATTGCCCCATCCCCCTTTTCTCCAATGTTTTATCATCTTCTTTATAGGGTCTGGCAACAAGCGGGGGTTTTGCTTCTTTTTTTTTGCCCTACGCTATTCCTTTGAGATGTAAACAAAAAATTGAAAAATGAAAAACTTTAACAGGGACAATTGCTTTTATGAGGAGTTAGGTTAGGAGGATAAAACATAGGGATAGGTGTTATGTTTCACATATTTTTGCAACAACCCAGGGTAATGATAAATCAAAGGTAAAGATGGGGGCATATGCTATCCTGGCTTCGGTGCTCATCTTCGTCGTATTAGCTCTTGAGCCTGTGGTGGGTGACAACCCGTTACCCCGGGACACTGGGCTAGTATGACATCTGAATTACCAGTTACCTTCCCCAGGTACCCATCTATTGATCAACCTCGAAAGGAAGGATGAACAGCTGGGTTGGCTGCAAGCCGACTGCATTGACTTTGATTCGAATCAAGGCCCGCAGATTTGTAGCTAGACGGTAGACGCGCTAGCCACTTCACCATGGAGGGGCAATCTGGGTAGTGATACCAACCAATAATTCAGTGCATCCTCTTTGTTCCCTCCCTTATGATGAACTATATAATTTTTTTATTTTTTATTTGTGCCTATAGCGCTTGTAGGCAGACTTCTAAGGCTCGGATGGTAGGGCCTGGAGGTTCACTTGAGGGCTGTGATAGTTGACCCTCGCCCGTGGTGGCGTAGGCAGGATTTTTATACCGACGCCTGCGATCAGAGGCTCATAATAATAATAATAATCATTTTTATGCTCGCCCGGAGGCATACAGACACAACAAAGCAACAAGAACAAGCCAAGGAGTTAACTGAAGTACTAGAGCAAAAAAAGAAAAAGAACATAGTATAGGCACATTAGGGGACATAGTATCATGCCGCCCCCCTGTGTCCTCCGATGCACTCGCAATCGAAGGTAGAGTTAATGGGCATGTAGATGTTCTTAGGCTATTCCATGGTGCAGAAAGATTTTGGTTCTCTTCGGGGATCGAACTCGGGTCACCGAGAACAACACTTGGAGACACTAACCACTCTGTTACTGCCTTCCTGTAATGGGAGGCGGCAGCCTCCCATGTCATCTTTGCTCTCTTCCAATCCCTGGGTACTTTCCATTTTGCTAGTGAGCTCACAATAATATGTATTCTACCAACTAATTCCATATTACAGTAAACCCTCTCTAATTTGAACTAATTGGGGGGAGGCCTGGGTCGAATTAGCCGAAAGTCCGAATTATCCGATGGTTACCTCTAGCCCCTCCACACAATAAGAACTCACTCAAACATGCCAAAACAGCACATATTGTATTACTTGTACTCACCAAAAATGGCTGATACTGAAGTTTTGAAATGCAGTACAAAAGTACACTGAGCTCTCAGGCATCACTGATAGTAATAATCCACAAGTAATCCACTTCAAGGCTAGAGAGGCAACAAAAGAACACGTGGTTGTATGAGGGAGCACTCTGCGGGGAGATGTTGTCAGGAGGAAAGCGCGCGATAGACTGAGGCAGCTGCGTCCACATGGGAGAGGTTGGTACTCGCACTAGTAAGGCCCGGATATTTCGAACTTCTGTTCGAATCATGGAAAGTTATTGAAAAATTTGAAATGGCCTGAAATAGTTAGAATTATCTGATGTTCGAATAAGAGAGGGTTTACTGTACTACATTCTTTCATTATCCAGTTTGATACTCAATTTGGATCCGTTGCTTTCCTGACATTTAAATTTTCTATTACAGTACCCTCCCGAGTTTCACGCTATGCGAGTTTTGCGATCCTCGAGTTTCGCGCTGAGTCCTAAATTCTGATCATCCCGACTTTCGCGCATTATCTCCCCGAGTTTCGCGCTTCTTCGTACAATTTTTTTTTTTTTTTTTTTTTTTTTTGCCGCCGTTTGGCAGCGACCCCAGGGGTGGGATGGTAGGCCCTGTACTCGAGGGCTGTAATGGTTGGCCCTCGCCCGTGGTGGCGCAAGCAGGCTTTTTATGAGAGTTAATGGGCTGCATTAGTAGAAGCGAAATTGGATTAGCTTTCCATTGATATATTTCGTTTTCTGGTAAATGAATTAGCACCATGCATAAATTAGCTTAACTAAATAAATATCATCATCAATCGGGGTATAAGCAAGCGCGTCACCCTCAGTACTCGCTGATTGTGTAAGCGACTGGGCGAGGCTCTCTCAGACGGCCTCCGCTCCTGCACACCACAGTCACCGTTCCTCTCACGCACACAGTAGTAGCTACAGCTATTATTATTACTACGTTTGCAGTGCTTAAGCTGTGTATTAAACTGCAGTGTGAATTGACTAGTCTTTAAGAATTGTAAACATGGGTAGAGTGATTGAATATACTTTTCAAGCTCACAAGATAGTGGTATATATCACTGGCGTAATAAGCCTGGAAGATTGCCGCCAAGCAGAGTCGTGATGTCCTTCCATTTGTGCCGCGGTATGTTATATGGATCTATATTCCCTATTTCCTTACATGTTCAATGTAACGAGGAATAGATCTAGAGTCCAACATCTGGAGGACATAGTCTGACAGATGAACACCATCAATCACTTTCCCAGCCCTCAAAAAAGTAAGCGCAAGTGTACCGCATTTACAGGGGAGGTAATGTCCTTTGTTTACATCACCGCACGGCCACTGTCGTCTGTCGGCCAGCCGCCAGCCATGTGCTCGGCGCGGACCACTCGGCCACCGCTTCTCCTAGCGGTGATCCAAAAGTGTCTTTCTATTGATCTGTTTCCATTTTCTTTGGCGTATCGTATAACTTTTAGCAGCTTGTATGTGATAGTATTAGTAAATCGTTTTGATGAATTCGCCATGGGTGATAATTTCCAGGACTGAAAAGAGCTTAAGATACGTGCCTAGTGGTAAATGATACATCAACAATAGCAGACGATAGATGGCGCTGTTGGCGGCAATCTGCCGCCAAAAGGGGGAATGTAAACATACCAGCAGCGTGAGGACAGATTACGTAGTTGATTTGAATGTCTTATGGTATTTGAAATACTTGTAACAGGTAAGTACTGAGGTACTGAGTACTGAGGAAGTACTACAACATTCGTCTTGGAAGACCATTAGTATTTTTCAGGGTATTTTTGGGGGGGAAACGTGAGTGTTATAAGCCGTAAAATATGGTACGACACCTCGCACCGGATTAAATAAGCATTTTTACAGGGTTTTCAATACCCGAGTTTCGCGATCCTCGAGTTTAGCGCTTTGCCTTGGGAATAAAGCAAGCACGAAACTCGGGAGGGTACTGTAGTTTCCTTACTTCTTGTGTGTCTACTTCTATCTCATCCAGCACTGTGTCTCTAGGTATATACAGGGATGTCCCGAAGATACGAAGAGTTAGGTTCCACCTGGCATACTCGTAAAACGAAATCTCGTATAACGAAATACATAACTAATGGTAAAATATAGGTTTGGTTCCAGGACCCCATCAAAGACATGTTTTTCACACGTTTTCACAAAGACATGTTTTTCACAATTTTTTGGGCAGCACACCTGGCTAATAACCCCTAAAGGTCAGGCCGCGCCATATGTGAAATTTCCCTTCAGGTCACGCCTTGCTAGGAGTGACCTGACATGGGTCAAGCAAATCCCCCTTTGTCCAGCCCGGAAGTCCTATATTCAGGCAGTTACCTACCTACCATCTGAGGCATCACATCACTCCTCTCCCTGTGTTCCCCGTGGAATCACTCCGCTGTACTTACCTACATTCCCGCCGTAATAAACTTGTGTGTGAATGCTGTGTTAGGTAGGTAAGGGACAAGGGAGGGGTGCGCAGACCTCTTCCACTGCCCACAAACTCGTCTCTGTGCATCCGAATCATTTTACATCATCATACAGCCCAGATGCATACGTGGTAGGGCGCGCATTTTGAACTTGGAAATTTTACTCACCCCATTTTTAATGTTGTAGCATTGGATTTTCGATCTCGTATATTGAAAATAGACCCTAATTGACTAAGCTCGTATCATTGATTTTTCGTATAATGAATGTTCATATAACGGGACCTCCCTGTACTCATCTTCACCAAAATAACTCTCTCTGGCAAAAACTGTCGGAAAACATTTATTCCTTACTTCAGCATGCAAACCAAGCAGCTTTCCTAGTTACATCTTCCAATTATATGTGATTCTGATCAGTCTACATCTTCCTTTATATCCTGTATTTCAAACTCACTGAGAATGTGATCGCTCCTTCCAAATGGGCACTGGTACATTAGCTTGTCAATAATATCCAGTTTTTTTTAGTTAATATAAAGTAGTCTTGGTGCTTCTTCATTTCCTCTAAATCTTGTACTTTTCTTAACCCCATTGTGTCATTTCCCATTACCATGTTCAGCATTTTGTTTTCCTACAATTCCTCCAGCATTTTGTTTCCCTACAATTCCTCCCCACCTTCTGTATACCAATCTTTCCAGCATATTTCCTTGCAGTTAAAGTAACTCGTCACAATTATGTTGCTACTTTAGTTAATGACTCTTTCAAGGCAGTCCCTGGTGCCATTCAACATTCCTTCATATTTTTCCTTAGACCATACATTCGTCTTAGGTGGAACATAATGTGACTGCAAAGTCTCTCTTCCCACCATCACTTTTCTTAATCATTATTTTCAGCACCTCTGCCATGTTATCACCTACTTCCACTGTTTTAGTTTGGGAGGTGTTTTGACGCCCCTCTCGAAAGAATCTTTAAGTCGTAGGAAGGGGGAAAAATTGAAACATGACGAGAGTTCCATTGTTTACCAGTGAAAGCAGCATCACATCACCTCACTTCTTTGCACATGTTTATACATTATAATGGCCAATAAAGACCATACTTATAATGGTTCTAAATGGTGTTTGGTGGTGGTAGTTTTTATTTTGATACCGTCTGTATGGTAAGATATGTATGTCTGTATGGTTTCTGTTATATTACCATTTTTATGGTAAATAAATATTACCAAATACAGGGAGGTCCCGTTATACGAGCATTCGGTATACGAGAATCCGATGATACGAGATGTGTAAATTAGGGTCTATTTTCAATATACGAGATCGAAAATCCAATGATAGGACATTCAAACTGGGGTGAATAAAATTATCAAGTTCAAAATGCGCGCCCTACCACTCCCGGGCTGGACAAAGGGGGATTTGGTTGACCCCAGTGAGGTCACCCCTAGCAAGCCGTGACCTGAAGGGTAATTAAGCATATGGAGCGGCCTGACATTTAGGGGTAATTAGCAAAGGTGTGCGGGCCCCAACCTTGGGACCGAGTCAGGTCACCCTAGCAAGGCTGACCTGAAGGTTAATTAAGCATACGGCGCTGGCCATGACCTTTAGGGTGTAATTAGGCAGTGTGCGCCCACTTGGCTGCTAACTATTCTCTTGTATCACACAGCGTCCCTACATTACAACGTTTTGTTGTATTTATGCTGTTTTATGTTTAATTTGTGCAGTTAGTTATTTTGTGTGCAATTTTCTCTTTTCAGATTTCTTTTTTCTACAGATAGGAGTAGTCTGGATAATTTTAGACCTGTGTTTTGTGTGTTTGTATAGTTTATTTAGGTTGCAAACAACTTTTTTTTTTTTTTTGTTTAATTGATGGGGTCCTGGAACCAAACCAATATTTTACCATTAGTTATTGTTTTCGTTAAACGAGATTCACTTTACGAGTATGCCAGGGGAACCTAACTGCCTCGTATCTTCGGCATCCCTGTACAGTGTACCTTGGCTTAGGAGTGTTAATCGTTCATTGTCGAACTCGTAACTCATTGCTCGATATCAACATCATTTTCCCCATTGAATTATATGTGAAACCATTATCCTTCGCCCAAAATAACACCCATTTTTTACTGTCATTGACGACTGCATCACCTGTCTTTGCTTCGCCAGTTACTGTGTATCACGTTGGAAAATTGGTGAACTGCCGCTACGTACTCTCACCCTCGCATTTGCTTGCCGTTATACAGTAACCTCCGTATTCGACTCGAATATCGGACTCCTCTTCCCTTTTTTTTCAATGTTTATTTGGCGAGTGATCTGAGGCCATTGAGCCTTGGACCCAGATACAGTAACGGAGGTCGTATTTCCAGCTACCACCTGCTCTCCCACCGCCTAGATACTACCTGCCCTTACTACCGTATCCAGCAAGCCTCCCTTGTTAGGTAGTTAACAGGTAGGAAGGCCCTGACTGGCTTGGGCGAGTAATGATGTTATCAAACTTGTCATCAGTCACCAGCCAATGACAAACTGTTTCTAAAACTTCTCGACCAATCACAAGTCAACAAGACGTTTGACACGGCCTTTAAAGGTCATGTCACATGGACACTTTTTCCGTTAGTGTTACGGGGTGGCCGTGGCAAAAATGTTTCCTCGTCACAGGCTACCCCGCCACCTCAACACATTTAAATACAGGAGAACCTCATTTAACCGGCATTTAAAACAACGGCAGCCTCAAAACAACGGCACTAATCGACCCAGGCATTAATTAAGTATAATTATTTCAAAAACTGAGAAAATCGGCAGAAATTTAGTTGGGCAAGGCTGTGGTCTACACAGACTCCCTCTCCTCACTCCACCTCCTCCTCTCCCGCCATCCACGATCCTCTACGTCCCTCGTCCACACCATCCAGAGGGCCCTTCACCTTACCAACGAGGGGTGGGAGATCGTCTTCCAGTGGGTTCCCTCCCACGCTGGTATCCCAGGCAACGAGGTGGCTGATTCTGCTGCCAGGATGGCCTTAACAGATGTAAACACGACACCCTTCCCTCTGCCGCTCTCCGCAGCCAAACGCCTGATCTCCCGGGTCTGCCGCTCCACCTTAAATAACACACTCGGCGATGCCCTCCGCATCACCTCCATGGGCCAATACCGCAGTGACTTCCTCCCAGCCGTGGATACGGAAAAAGTCCCGTGTCCTGGATGTCACTCTCACCCGCCTCCGCCTGGGGCACACGACACTCACAGCTCACCTGCATCGCCGCCGTCTGTCCCCTGACCCCCACTGCCCTTGGTGCATGAATTTTCCGGAGACTATTGAACACTTTCTGCTGCAGTGTCCGCACTTCCACTCACACCGTGTAGTGCTAGTCTCAACTCCTCGCCCTGAACGTCACCACCTTTGACCTGCCCACCCTGCTGGCGGCGGCTGGCGTTCGCCCCTCTCGGCAACACGCTGTCATCCGCCTCACCTGTGCCTTCCTGAGGAAGACAGGTCAACTACCGCGCCTGTGATAGCATCATAGGACATCACCAGGGCTCATAGTGTTCCCCAAGGGATCCTCGCAGCCCTAAAACAATAACAACAACAACCTCCAGAAACCACAGTATTTATTGGGATTTTGGGCGATTCCATAAGAGGAACTCTCAAAACAACGGCAAAATGAGTTATCCGGCATGCGCTCCCCCCCGAGAGTGCCGGATAAACGAGGTTCTCCTGTAACCCTTATTTAAGGTGACACGCGGTACTACACTGACCTAAATAATGACACGTGTATATAACAGCTCACCATAATCACTACGATGTATAAATAACTAGTAATGACGTAAAACCCTGCCCACCCTGCTGGCGAGCGACCTGCCCCGCCTGGCGCCCTGCCTACCTCTCAGGACAACACGCTGTCATCTACCTCACCTGTGCCTTCCTGAAGAAGACAGGTCAGCTACCACGCCTGTGATAGCATCATAGGATATTACCAGGGATCATAGGACTCCTCAAGGGGTCCTCACAGTCCTATAGACAACACCAAGAAGGAGGAGGAAATCTCCGCCATCATGATACTGCTGCCGGCTGCCAGACGTAGGACTGATAGTACTGTACACTACTCCTGTACATTACTGTATTGTGTATTTTTACTGTAGATTTATTCATTTACATGATTTATCTTATCTTTATTGATATTTGCATGAATTAGAAATGTTCTATATTCACCTATATTTTTGTTTTTTTTAATTATTATTTTATCCCTGCACATAGACCACTGTATACCTGGACTGTTCACGCGACAATGTTTTGAATTGCGGGGCTGTATAGGGGCCTGCGGGGTGCCTGACAAAGAGATATAGTGGTATATGGACTATCATATAGACTGGTTTATCAGTATATATGATATACTGTAATCTTCGTAAATGTTTGTTCTATAATATTATCAAATAAAAAACAGTAAAACACGCTAAAGAAATGCCATTACGCGACTATGAAGAAATATGCATGAACTTAATATTCACTTAACTCTTCGCCATTTAAAACTTTGCGAGTCAACTTTTATCATGAAGGGTATCAATAGAAGTGCAATTTTATTAGCTTTCCATTGCTATATTTCGTTATCTGATAAATTAATTAAAACCATGCATAAATTAGCGTTAAATAAATAAATAAAATCACCAATCGGGTAATTTTCCCGATTGATGAGGTTATTTATTTACTTATATATTTCGTTTTCTGATAAATGAATTAGTACCATGCATAAATTAGCGTTGACTAAATAAATAACCTCATCAATCGGGAAAATTACCCGATTGATGATTTTATTTATTTAGTTAACGCTAATTTATGCATGGTTCTAACTCATTTATCAGATAACGAAGTATAGCAATGGAAAGCTAATAAAATTGCGCTTCTATTGATGCCCTTCATGATAAAAGTTGAATTGCAAAGTTTTAAATGGCGAAGAGTTCAAGTGAATATTAAGTTCATGCATATTTCTTCAGAGTCTCGTAATGGCATTTCTTTAGCGTGTTTTACGGTTTTTTATTTGATAATATTATAGAACAAAACATTTACGAAGATTACAGTATATCATATATACTGATAAACCAGTCTATACGATCCGTATATATATATATATATATATATATATATATATATATATATATATATATATATATATATATATATGAATCCGAGCGGCCCTCCGACTTCAGCCCCTTGTGCGACGGGCCGATATTCCGTGCGCAGTCCAGGTATACAGTGGTCTATGCCCTGCATTATTCGGATCCTTGCATTACTCGGACCACTCCTTGGCCCAATTAGTCCGAATATGAGAGGGTTTACTGTACTCTGTGTATCAGCTGTTGGAAACAGCTGTGGGTGGAAATGCCGCTAAACGTACTGCACTGACCCTCCGCCATTTGCATTCGCCAGTGTTTATACTCTGTGTATCAGCTGTTGGAAACAGCTGTGGGTGGAACTGCCGCTAAACGTACTGCACTCACCCTCTGCCATTTGCATTCGCCTGTGTGAGCACAACACAACAGAAATGCTTCCACGGCGAGGTAACCACGTGAAGTGAACGAGTGAGACGCGGGATGCTGGGTGGATGTTGTGGCGTTCGCTGCGCCAACTAGCGGCGGCGTATCTGAAGCTCGCTCGTAACTCGGATTTTGGTTCGCAACTCAAAGCAAAAAATTGACTGAGCGACTGCTCGTAACTCGGAAAACTCGTAAGTTGGGGCACTCGTAAGTCAAGGTACCAGTGTATGAGCTTCAGTTGGAAATACAGGGAGGTCCCGAAAATACGAGCAGTTAGGTTCCACCTGGCATACTCGTAAATCAAAATCTCTTATAACGAAACACATAACTAATGGTAAAATATAGGTTTGGTTCCAGGACCCCATCAATAAAAAAAATAAAAAATAAAAAAATAAAAAAAACATGTTTTTCAAGCTAAAATAAACTATAGCAAACACAACAAACACACAGCGTCTATATTACCCACACTGTACTACCTATTCTGTAGAAAAAGCATTCTGAAAGAGAAAATAGCACACAAAATAACATAACTGCACATTAATTAAACATAAAACATGCATAACACTCACAAGTGATAATGTTGTGTGGGGAGACAGGAAGCTGGCACGTAGCCAGCTGAGACTCCCTGTTTTCTCTCTCCGAGGCTCGGGAGAAAACAGGGGTGACTGCGTTTGCAGGGATGACTGGGTTAGAGTTCTTCCTCCTCCCCTTGATCACTTGGGGTTAAGTTAGCCCCCTTCACACATTCCATAATGGAACCACGAAAGTGCCAACAATGCAGTGAGCAGCGCCGTCATGGTCCTGGTTATGGGTCCATCGTGACCGATCGTGACGCGCTCGCCCGAGGCCACAAAAAGTTAGTGCATGCATTAAAAAATCGGGAAGCTCCCCGATTTTCGTATCCAACGCAGCGGTATCGTAAGTCTATCGTGATGCTATCGTTATCTATGTAGCAGCTTCGTGACACTACATGATCGTAGTATGTTTATCATGACGATAAGAAATAGTTACGCGCTCCTTCATCCCTGCCTTCCCCCCCTTTTTTGTACCCCCTTCCGCCTTCCCCCCCCTTTCTCATTCACACCACCCACCCCCTACTCCCACCACCACGTGATAACACTCCACCTTCGTCTACCTTCCCCCTACTCCCACCACCACGTGATGACACTCCCCCCGTGACTCCCTACCCACTACTCCCATCAGCACGTGGTAACACCCCCACCCCCACCACGCCTTCTCCACCCACCCCCCTGTTTCCCCACCAACACCAACACCCCCTTCTTTATTACAACCCCCCTCCCCCGTTTCCCCCCATTCCCCATCACCAACACAACCCTGTTTCTCCCACTTTCATCTCTATAGTCCCCCTTCCTTCTCCATCACCATGACAACCCCCACCCACGTGTGGGGCTAGCTCTTAACGCTATCGTGGTACGTTCATGGCACCGTCATGGCACTGTCGTGGTTATCGTAGCTCTATCGTGACGACAAAATGACCGTTTATTTTCCATTCGTGACATATGTAGTCTTACAGCTGTCATGACTCCATCGTGACCATCTTACGACCGTCATGACACATACGTACAGGCAGCGTGACATTGTTGTGAGGCTATCGTGGTCTGCGTTTTTCGTGGTTAAATTTCACGATAGCGTCAATAATCAAATTGGTGGCGCTATCATGGTTCGATTATGGAATGTGTGAAGGGAGCTGAAGAGGAAAGATCCTCAGTGCTGCCGCGTGATACAATAGACTCGAGAGGGTAGGGTAGGTAAGGGACGAGGGAGGGGTGCGCAGACCTCTTCCACTGCCCACAAACTCGTCTCTGCGCATCTGAATCATTGTACATCGTCCAGAGATGTGAATTTTTGTAGGCTACATTGTCGTACCGAGCCACCAGAATTATCATATTTTCAGATTGATTATATTATCGTACAACCTTAGGTAAAATCATATAAGTCAGTAAATGACTTTATAATTTTAGTAAATAACTTGTAATTTACTTTAGTAAATAGACTTGGTAATTTTACTCACCCCAGTTTGAATGTCGTAACATTGGATTTTCGATCTCGTATATTGAAAATAGACCCTAATTTACACATCTTGTATCATCGGATTCTCGTATATCGAATGCTCGTATAACAGGACCTCCCTGTAGTTGTGGCGGGCTGTGGATGTTACGATAAGATGTGCACAGCGAGTGTTAGGCAGGTTGTTCCACTTGTTTACCATTTTGTGATAAAGGTTCACATTTTATACTCGGTGCAAGTCGACCTCTTTTGGAGAATAATTCTGAGTCTCTCAATTTAGTTTCTACCAAGCCCACAACATCCAAGCACTAAATCCATCTGTCCCTTACTACTTTCTCATATACACTAAGACCCTTATAACTCGGCACGATAGGGGTTCTGGCCTTGCCGAGTTATTCAATATGCCGAGTTATGCAAATGCCCTCCTGATATGGGTAATAATTCAAAATTTTGTAAATACAGCATCCAGGGAGACGTTCTTAACTGGCTTAATCCTCTTCTTGGTAGTCTTGGAGGTGCTTGGATCCTCCAAAGTAAGGGCATGGGCACGAATCTTCGATTCTTTCGAATCTTTTTTCTTGATATCATAGAATGTGCTGGATTTGATATCAAACTCTGCACAAATAGCACGCATGGACGCACCTGCATTCATCCTTGCCAGCACTTTCACCTTTTCCTGCAGGCTCAGGCTCTTCAATTTCATTCCCTTCATGCTGGAGACACCCTTGCGTGGTGGAGCTGTCATCTTGAAATACAGTACTGTATGATGTAATCCCAAAACACGTAAAATAGGTGGCAAAGTAAAGCAAAGGTCGGGTACCAGCGCGTAGGCTGATACGCGACTTATGTCAAGCTCAAGCTCGAGCTTGACAGATGACCTACAAAGCGATACTAAGCAGAAGAGGTCACAAGAAGAAGACTGAGGATATGCCGAGTGTAAGCAAAGAGATGCAGTTATAACTCGGCAATATGCCGATACATTATTTTTTGCCGACTTTACATGTTCACACAAGAAGTTGTGAGGGCATGATATGCCGAGTGTAAACCTAGAGATGCAGTTATAATTCGGCAACATGCTGAGATACATATTGTTTTGCCGACTGTCTTTGCCTTGCCTGCCGAGTTATATAATGCAGAGTTATAAGGGTTTTAGTGTACTATATATAATTTCCCTGCTACACAGGTGAGTGAAACTGGCCTATAATTCTGTGGGTCTTCCTTGTTCCCTTTAAATATGGGAACAATAGTTTCATTTTTACATTCTTGAGGTACTCTACCTTCCCTCAGAGAATTAGGCTGTGTGCCTAAGATCAGTTTTGCTGTATGGTTCTGAGACATATGGGCTTTGACAAAGAAGTTGGAGGATGATGTGTTGGTTGGTTGTGATCGGAGAATGTTGAGATATATGATTGGGATCACATGGAGAGATAAAGTGTCCAGTGAAGAGGTGGCAAGAAAATGTGGATTGAAGGAGACAAGTACAGTGCTGAGAGTAAGGCGATTGAGGCGGTTTGGGCACGTGAAGAGGAGAGAAGGTTGAGGCATTGGGGAGAGCTGTTAGAGTGGAAGTTCCAGATCGCCATCCACCGGGCAGGCCAAGGAAGACATGGAGGCAGTGTGTTGAAGAGGATCTGGCAGTATTGGGCATAGAAGAAGTTGAGGCAACGGATAGAGATAGTTGGAAGCGTATCATTGGCCGTCTAACCTCATAAAATATTATGGGAAAAACTGACGTTAAAGTAATCGTCCAGACCCATTTTTTTTTTGCCTACTTATGTTGAATGTACATTCAAAACACCTAATCCACCAAAAATAATTGATTTCCAGGCCTTATTTCCGTAAAAACACGACTTTTGTAAAAAGCGCGCGAAAAAAAAAATCTTCCCTCCAACAGGGCTACGACTGTTATTGATGACGTAGCAAAAGGCAGCGCTCTCCCCGCGCGCAGATTCACTCAGATACTCTCTCTCCTTCCTTTCCCTGCTCTCTCTCTCTCTCTCTCCTTCCTTTCCCTTCTCTCTCTCTCTCCTTCCTCTCTCTCTCTCTCTCTCTCTCTCTCTCCCCCTTCCTTCCTTTCTCTCTCTCTCTCTCTCTCTCTCTCTCTCACTCCTTCCTTTCCTTTCCTCTCTCTCTCTCTCTCTCTCTCTCTCCTTTCTTTTTTTTCATCTATTTCTTCTCCCTCCTCCTCTTCCTCCATCCTCCACGAGAAAACAAAATTAAGGAGAGGAAAGGGAAAGGAAGGAGAGAGAGAGAGAGAGAGAGAGAGAGAGAGAGAGAGAGAGAGAGAGAGAGAGAGAGAGAGGAGAGAGAGAGAGAGAGAGAGAGAAGAGAGGAGAGAGAGAGAAGAGAGAGAGAGAGAGAGAGAGAGAGAGAGAGAGAGAGAGAGAGAGGAGAGAGAGAGAAAGGAAGGGAGGAGAGAGGAGAGAGCAGAGAAAGGAAGGAGAGAGAGAGGAGAGAGAGAGAGAGAGAGAGAGAGAGAGAGAGAGAGAGAGAGAGAGAGAGAGAGAGAGAGAGAGAGAGAGAGAGAGAGAGAGAGAGAGAGAGAGAGAGAGAGAGAGAGAGAGAGAGAGAGAGAGAGAGAGAGAGAGAGAGAGAGAGAGAGAGAGAGAGAGAGAGAGAGAGAGAGAGAGAGAGAGAGAGAGCATGTTAAGGAAGGAGAGTATCTGAGTGAATCTGCGGGCGGGGAGAGTGCCGCCTTTTCCTATGTCACCGAGCCTGAACTTGAGTTGGCCGCATCGTCTGGAGTGTTTTGAGAACTCGGGGAATTTGCAGATTTTGATTGCGGATTATTTAAAAAACGGCTGACTGGATGCAAAAAGTGACGACGTATTGTTGATATACTCGTTAATGGCTATGATTTGATTGCATTAAATCAGGAATGATGAAATGGTCTGGACGATTACTTTAAACAGAAAGAAGAAAAAAAAAAGGGCAACTAACTATTCTGACTCGGCCCTCCATTCTTTATGCTTTTGCTCCCATGGTTCTTAAGAAACAAGCATAGGGAATGAGCAAAGCAAGCATGCATTAGCTAGAGATGGCTGGAGGCAGGGAAGGACAGTGTACAACACTACAGCCTAGAATGCTACCCTAGACATTGACACACATTTTCATCTTATCATGGCAGGAAACATACTGAGTTAATATTGCCAAGCAATATTGTTGTGATCACCATGGTTGGTCCGGCCACCTGTTGCAATGCTCACTTCAATTAACTGAAACCCCTACATTGAGAAATCCTCTATGACTGATTCTAAAGGTTAGGCACGTTGAATATTTTATTAGCGAGAAGACAGAACGCCCATGGCTCATGGGTAGATCAAGAAGGACCTACAATAAATTTCTAAGTGGAACCTAGAAACCCTAACTAGAACTGACTGACAAATTACATTTGATCATGTGGCTTGGTAAGCTGCTGTAAGGTGACAAAGGCTGATCCGTGTAAACACAGGCAAGGTAGGTGAAATGATAGAGCTCTGCTTCCCATGCATATGAGATCTCTAGCCATGCACTATTACATGACCAAATTAATTTCACGCATGCTATCTAAAAGGTAATAAGAATATGAATCCCATAAGCATAAATGTAAATAGAGAAACACAGACCCTTACATTAGGGGGAATAAAATATAATAATAATATAATCCCTGAGACTGAACATGCATAGAAATACTAAAATTACCTGAGGTTCATCTTGCTGCTGCATCTAATGGTAAAAACAAATTAGAATGATCTTTACATAGGTCATGAATGATGTTGAAATTTCAATGAAATTATTATTGTAACATGCTTTATAAATCTGGAAGAATAAACAATTTCTGAAGCATATCATCAAACATTGTAACATTTGTAATTCAAATTGGCTTCTAATTCAAATTGGATTCTGTGTTCTGATTTTTTTTAATTTTTTTCTATTATCATCATTATACTATTGTTGCTCTGTCTGCATCAATCATAACTAATGAAAGAGTGCCTATTTACTGCAAAAGTTCAGGTGTGAGTCCCACTTTCACCGTCTACAACACTTAAGGGCTTCTGTTTAATTTGTAATGCCATAATAGGAATTATTAATTAAATTATAGATTGATAAATACAAGAATCCCTGGTAACATTATTTTTCATATTTTCAAATCTTACTGGCAGTAATAGCTGGTCTTTGAAAGTAAGATTTGTTAGTATCATATTACCATATAAGTCAGATTACATATTACCATATAAGTCAGAACAATAGGGGTTCCACGACTTATCCAAAATCCCCCCCCTGTACAATGAATGCAAAATAAATAATAAATCAACACTCAATAGTCTTTATGCAGCAGATGAGTCTTGTCAGCAGAGGGAGGCTTTGTATGTACACTATTTTTCAACCACTACTCTGAATCACTCACTGGTGGATTCTGGGAGGGGCCACCAGGGCAATGCCCCCCTTTAAAAGGAAAGGCTCATAGCAAATGGAAGCGAACAAATTGTTCTGTCCGCATGTTCCCCATTGTTCTCCCAATGTTTTGTTTACTTGTGAGGTCATTATGGTATCTTGATCTTAAAAGATCTTGATGGGTCTATTGATGACGCGAGGCATAACTCACCGCCTGGTTTCATATTTACTTCATGAATATTATATGAATATTTGGAATGAAAATAGTGTCTATACACAGTATATATCCAAGCAACTATACACATCCTATTCCAGTGGTTCTTAACCTTTTCAGAAGCGCCGAACCCTAACGAAAACTTCCGCGCACTAGCCGAACCCCTCAAATATGGCAGAAGAAAAAAAAAATTAATACAATAAATTTAGAAAAATTAATTCAAAATTCAAGAGAATATTTGGATTATACAGGAGAACCTCATTTAACCGGCATTTAAAACAACGGCACTAATCGACCCAGGCATTAAGTATAATTATTTCAAAAACTGAGAAAATCGGCAGAAATTTAGTTGGGCAAGGCTGTGGTCTACACAGACTCCCTCTCCTCACTCCACCTCCTCCTCTCCCGCCATCCACGATCCTCTACGTCCCTTGTCCACACCATCCAGAGGGCCCTTCACCTTACCAACGAGGGGTGGGAGATCGTCTTCCAGTGGGTTCCCTCCCACGCTGGTATCCCAGGCAACGAGGTGGCTGATTCTGCTGCCAGGATGGCCTTAACAGATGTAAACACGACACCCTTCCCTCTGCCACTCTCCGCGGCCAAACGCCTGATCTCCCGGGTCTGCCGCTCCACCTGAAATAACACACTTGGCGATGCCCTCCGCATCACCTCCATGGGCCAATACCGCAGTGACTTCCTCCCAGCCGTGGATGCAGGAAAAAGTCCCGAGTCCTGGATGTCACTCTCACCCGCCTCCGCCTGGGGCACACGACACTCACAGCTCACCTGCATCGCCTCCGTCTGTCCCCTGACCCCCACTGCCCTTGGTGCATGAATTTTCCGGAGACTATTGAACACTTTCTGCTGCAGTGTCCGCACTTCCACTCACACCGTGTAGTGCTACAGTCTCAACTCCTCGCCCTGAACGTCACCACCTTTCCTGCCCACCCTGCTGGCGGCGGCTGGCGTTCCCCCCTCTCGGCAACACGCCGTCATCCGCCTCACCTGTGCCTTCCTGAGGAAGACAGGTCAACTACCGTGCCTGTGATAGCATCATAGGACATCACCAGGGCTCATAGTGTTCCCCAAGGGATCCTCGCAGCCCTAAAACAATAACAACAACAACCTCCAGAAACCACAGAATTTATTGGGATTTTGGGCGATTCCATAAGAGTAACTCTCAAAACAACGGCAAAATGAGTTATCCGGCATGCGCTCCCCCCCGAGGGTGCCGGATAAACGAGGTTCTCCTGTAAGAAGAATAAATACAATTTTACTTGATACAAAAATGTAAGAACAATTGCCTTAAATTAAAAGAGTATATTTGGAAAATGATATGAAGGAAGGAAGGATTCGGAACCAGAGGCGTATATAGGTCCTTGGAAAGGAGGGAGGAGCACAGGGGTGAATCCAGGATTGTTTTAATTAAGGGGGGTAGGTGGAGCGAAGCGAGCCTCTACAACTGGGGGTCTGAGGAGGGGGTCAGCAAAGTTTTTGAAAATCAAGCATTTTTAGGGACATTGTGAGGCCTCAGAAGGAATATAATGCACTAATTTGATATTCAATGGCAAAACGATTCTTGTCCCTTCTGGACAAAAGGGGGGACCATGGCCGAGTGCTCCCCCCCTGCCCCTCTGTACACCCCACTGCTCGAAAGAAGATAAACTCATCCATTTTATTAGCATAAACAAGTAGAGCTTTAATTGAGCTTTTACTGTGTTAGAACAAACACTCCCTGCTTTGACTAATATGGTTAATTTTCTTGTCAGAACTAACAAACATTACTAACAAATATGGTTGACGCAGAGCGTGGAAAGGGAACTGCTTCACTTTTTCCTTTTATTGATTTTATGCATGTCTAGGAAATAGCGAAGTAGAACTGCCAGTTGACATCATTGTTTTAAATGGTTTGCAACACTATTACCCTCTCCTTGAATCAGTGCTAACGTCAGATACCATTGTTAAACATGTTCTTTTCCAGCCGAACATGTGTTTGAAGTTCACAAAGTAGGACGATATAATGATAATAAATATTCACTTAATGGAAATGGTTCATAATAGAAATATTTTTAATTGTGAGGTGGTGCTAACTCAGGCCTTATCGTTATGTCCTTACACCCACTCGATTTCTAAATATTTTTTTTTTTCACAAATGTTTCTTCGGACATCACTATTTCTTCTTTACACAAACATTCTATGTGTCTGTAGTATGTCCCGAAGGTGCAGTGTATCAGAAACTGTCCGGTCATTTCGCAATTCCAATGGCTTGCTATTTGCGCTCTGACTATTTGAATACCTTTCCTGAAAAACTGCACGAAGGATTTATAGCTAATTTCACTGCTCAACTTTTCCCTATTGACAGTTTGAAGTATATAAATTCTCAAGCATTAAATATGTCACTAACACCATTTCTGAGCTTACATTCTCTAATTTATCAGAATTGGAAACAGCTGTACAGGACTCTTTACCTGTCTACCTTAACCCAGCTGTTCATTTTCCTTCAATGATTATGTCAATTATACTTATCATTATTACCTATAGTAATTCCACTTTGCCTTGTTGTTAGGAATGCCCTATCTTTGTATGTTCTCCTGAAGGGCAAAATCCGACAAAATCAGGTTAATACATAATAACATGGTTAGGTACATGCCTCTAGGATGGCGCGAGGTCGCGCCTGGTAGGTGACCGAGCGATGTTGGCCTTGTAGATATGTTTATCCCTACAATTATATATATTTAAGGCGTCTCTAATAATATCCATGTTAAAGTATTGTTGACGTGGCACGCCTATGACATGACGCCATGCCACGCCACGCCCGTGTCCCATCTACACCACATACCGCCAGATGGCAGTAGCTACTGGAGGACAAGACCACACCTTTGTTATTGTAACACAGCAGACACCCCCAGAGGCACGCCCTGACGCCTGCCTCACCCAGCCAGCCAGCGCACCATGGCCTCAGAGATAAAGATACCTTCATACTGGAAGGACGTGTGTGTCGCGCTGTGTGTCGTCCTTAAGTGTTATACCTTGATTAAATCGTGCTGTAAACAAGCCGATACATGTATTATGATTAAGAAACAATAATCATATAAAATCTCACCACATTGTTATAATTGCCCCCGCTCAGGTAAGACTATTCCAGACTTACACAACAAGTAAGTAATATGTTAGTACGATACAAATACGGCTAACAACTTGCCTGTTATCTGAGACCCTGACTAATTTTACTGGCCAAGTTGTAGTGCTTTTTCTGATGGAGATTCAGTGTTTTTAATGGAAACGGTGACCAGAAAATTCGGTGATGACATTTTTTTTTTTTTTTCAACTATGGGTTTCCGGAAAATAAATCTATCTCCATTAGAAAAAGCAACTATTTTTGGCCAGGAAAAATTAGGGTAAATTTCCGGATGAACACCAAACTTCCTTTGGTGGACGAAACTATTTTTTTCTAGTGAGTTTTGATGTGTTTTGAATTAATCTGCTAACTGTTTCTGTCGCAAATCTATTTTTGGATCACCTGAAGATCCGTCACCCCAGAATGTCCACCTGAAGATCCGTCACCCCAGGATATCCCACCTGAAGAACCGTCACCCCAGCCCACAGTGAATGTAATTTATAAAATTAGGATAACAAATATATTCCTTTGTGTTATGCATCTTATTGTGAAAGTTTAAAGAAAAAATTAGAGTAATATACAGTGTTCCAAAATACAAAATACATTATACTTTACTCAGTATTCCAAAATACATTAAATTTATTTAGTGGATTTATACTTCAGGCAGTCTTTTGTTTGGCATTTCCACAGAAAATCATCCTTCGATCTGGAGTATTTTGTCCAATTCATCCAGTTATCACAAGTATCACACTTAACTTCACGCTTTTAAAGTCTGTTTTGTTGAAGTCACCGAATAACTTTAGTGGAATCATCACACAACAGTGGTAGGACGCTATGGTTAGGAAGGTATTGCGTGCCAGGCTTCACTGACTCCCTATGATTATTTTTTTTTTAGCCCACTTACATTTATATAGTCCTCCTACCTGACTGGAGGGTCCTGACTCCTCCCTTTTACCCATTTGACCTGACCTCACTTGAAAGGTGAAGTCAGTCAGGATATCCCACCTGAAGAACCGTCACCCAACCATTCTCTGGGGTGACGGATCTTCAGGTGATCCCAATTTTTTTTTTTTTTTTTTTGCAAAAATGATAAAAACAAAAACAAATTGAACCTATACCTAACCTAACCTAACCTAACCTTTACCTAACTAAAAAAAAAACAGAAGAAAAAAAACTGACCTTTATTTAACTATTTTAAAAAAAGGAAAAAAAATTGCGACAGAAACGGTTAGCAGATTCATTCAAAACACACCAAAACTCACCAGAAAAATATAGGGTTTTATTCTAGTGTTTGCCCATACTCCCACAAAACAAGCTTGGGGACCTGGGGGAATGCGGTATTTGGCTGGGGTACAAAATATGCATCGCAACCACATAGTTTTTGAGTTAGGGCTATTGTAAAAACTCCCTAGATCTAGGGTAAATTGATTGGATTTCTTCTGAGTCCAGAGACGCGTGAACCTGACGATCCTCGATGACGATCCCAGAATGATGACCGAAGTGTCAAGAGCACCCCCAACCCCCCG
Source organism: Chionoecetes opilio (assembly GCA_016584305.1). Taxonomy (NCBI): domain Eukaryota; kingdom Metazoa; phylum Arthropoda; class Malacostraca; order Decapoda; family Majidae; genus Chionoecetes; species Chionoecetes opilio. The sequence continues at coordinate 1,043,493 of JACEEZ010022299.1, forward strand.
CTAGGAGGTTAGGTTAGGTTAGGTAGGATTTGGTTAGGTTAGGTTAGATTTGGTTAGGTTAGGTAGGATTTGGTTTGGTTAGGTTAGATTTGGTTAGGTTAGGTAGGATTTGGTTTGGTTAGGTTAATTTGGTTAGGTTATCGGTGGGTCAAGCCCCCCGCTTGGTTAGGTTAATTTTTAGGCAAATTTCTCTAGATTCAAGGAAATTACCCTAGATATAGGGAATTTTACCCCCCCTACACAACTCCTAAATGACGTGTTTCCGACGCATAATTTGTTCCCCACCCGAAAACCCCGCATTCCCACAGGTCCCCAAACTGTAGTTTGGGGGAAGTGGGAGAGTATGGACAAACACTAGAAATTTACCAAATATAGTTTCGTCCACCATAGTGAATTCGGTGTTCATCTGGAATAATACCAAAATTAGTCAGTGTCTCTGAAAATGACCGCTAAGTCCTGGTCCAGTATTACCATTATTATTTCCCTACCCTATAACCCCGCTTTCCCACAAGGTCCCCAGGTGTGTTGGGAATAGGAAAAGAAAAACAAGATAGGGAGTAATACTTTAAACTGCAGTTTTACCATTGGGTATTGTAATATGAGGATCAAATAGAACTGTCGCCGTAAATAGGTACACACACCGATGTGAAAAATTGGAACACTCGCCGAAGCCGGCGAGTTCCAGGTACCCCACCCTCCATCTAGTTTCCCTTTTGCTTCTGCATCTAATGTCGCTTTCCATTAGGGATAGTAAGAAGCATTATGTGGTACAACTTGCGTTAATAACCTACATTTGCCATATACATTAAAAATACTACTTTGTGGCACTATCTACGATCACTTGATATCAAACACGCCCCTTTCTTACATTCGTCTGTTTTCCAGCCTGACAAGCAGCCAATAGACGCAAAACACTATATTCTTATGTATTCTTACCTCCATGACTGCTGACGACCTGCTTGAGGGGTAAGGAGGTTAATTATATGCGTGCAGTTCGCAGAGCAGGTCAACCAGTCTGTCCTGTTGGGCTGAGTGTCGGTCGACTCGTAGGGATGTGCACCGGTATCCGGTATACCGAAATATCGGTATTTTAGCACCGGTATTAGCGGTATTACCGGTATTTTTTATTCTTCAGTATACCGGTATCGGTATTAGTATTGCATCGGTATACCGGTATCGGTATATTATTTGGTCGGTATTGGATTTCAGTATTATGTTTTTTTCTCTCTTTTTTTTTCTCGAAATAGACTCCTGACTAGTACCAAGACCAAGATAGTGACTACTCCGACTGCCGAGACACGTATGGTAGCGTAACTCTCATTGGCTCAGAGCCTCAGAATCTGAGGCGCGTGTTATCATTGGCCGATTGCAGCTCAGCTGACAATGCCGCTCTGTGAAACCTCCCTCCCTCCCTCTACCCCTGAGGGCAGACCATCACAGAAAACGGATCATTACATATCACACAGGCGTCACTATACAAATCTAGCGTAGCTCACATTTTCATTATTGTTTTTATTATTATTATTATTATTATTATTATTATTATTATTATTATTGTTACGATTGTAGTACTGTAATCATGTAATCGTGTATGTGTGTATGTCTGGGTGGCGTGCGAGGCATGTAATCGTGTATGTGTGTATGTCTGGGTAGGTACGACCTTGAGAGACGCCAGCAGTGAGGCGAGGCTGCTAGAGGGGGCGGGGAGGGGTGCTAGGGAGAGCGTGGCACACAGGACAGAGAAGGAGTCGTCGCCCGTCCATGGTAACGCCCGGATCTGCTCTCCCGCCTCTCTCGCCTATACGCCTGTGCCCTGGAATGCTTGAAGCGTGTGTTTGTGTGTGAAGATAAGTGTATACACTCCCCTCCTGTAACTGTGTGTGCCTTCTCAAGTACCATGTGGAAATAAATGGTTAAAGGAGACGCTCTTTTACTCGCCAGTGCTCTGAACGTTACCAGTAAGTAGCCCTCGGACCACCAGCTCCACGCCGAACCCAGAACAGTGAACTGTCTTTGGTAAGTTACGGGGGGGCGTCGTAACAATATATATATATATATATATATATATATATATATTATATATATATATATATATATATATATATATAATATATATATATATATATATATATATATATATATATATATTATATAAAGGTGTATTATAACAGTTTCAGTCGCCACTATTCCAACATTTCAACCCCTACTACCCCCATTTCGAGTCACACCCTCGATATCTTCTCCCTGCCTCCCCCCACCTATCCTCACCCATCACTGGAGCAAGGCGTGGTGGGGTGAGGGAAGGAACAAGGAGGGAAGGGGAGATACGAATGAGTAAGTGTCATGTATGTTGGTGTGAGAAAACTTATAATACCAAGAAGAAAATACTGAAATGGATGTAATGTGTGGTTTTAACAGCAGATAGCTCGAGAGAGAGACGCAGATCGAGTAGGAGGCGATCTGATAGAAGTTTTTAAGTGGATAAAGGGATTTAATAAAGAAGAGGTAGGAAATGCTGGTAGTCTATGCTGTAGGTAGGTAGTCTATGCTGTACTGTCGCCTCCGTGGTGCAGTGGCTAGCGTGCCTGGCTACGAATCTGCGGGCCCTGGTTCGATCCCGGGCCAGGGCAAGTCGGTGACCAGCCTACCCAGCTGTTCTTCCTTCCTTTCGGGGTTGATAAATGGGTACCTGGGGTAACCTGGGGAAGGTAACTGTGGTAACCCGGGAGTCACACTAGCCCTGTGTCCCGGGGTAACGGGTCCTCACCCACCACAGGCTCTAAGGGCTAATGCCACGGAGATGAGCACCGCATGCCACGCGCAGCTTAGCGTATGCTCCCATCTTTACCTTTTTACCTATGCTGTACGGTAGGGGTTACGAATTGTAAAAAAAAGAGATGGCCGACGCCAGGGGCGGATTTATGGTGTGCGGGGCCCTAGGCCGGTGGGAGTGCGGGGCCCTGAATGAAATGTGGGGTAAAATTCTAGAGTCCTTTCCCGCCCTTATTAGTGTTTCTTTTTTCTCCAGACCTTCACAAACCCCTTCAGATACCTCTAAAACGTAATTATAAAGTGCGGAAGAGATGCCCCCTTCAACCCCCCCTCCCCCCTATATTACCCCCGCCCTGGACCCCCCAAAATAAAATTTCTAACCTAACCTCACTACAATCTAACCAATAACCTCCTAACGAGATATAAGGGTGGGAAAGGACTACAATTTTACCAGGTTAGGTTAGGTTAGTAATTATTTTTTTATTTTTTAATCTCGCCCCCACTTTATTATTACGTTTTAGAGGTATCTGAAGGGATTTGTGAAGGTCTGGATAAAATATAATCACTAATAAGGACGGGAAAGGACTCTAGAATTTTACCAAATGTGATTCAGATTTCATATTAGTTTAATTGAAACTTTTTCCACCCATAGTTTACATTATGTTGGTACTAATTTGTGGCATATTATGGTACATACAATGTAACAGTGTTTGAGCAAATAAGAAATGTCCAGCATTCAGATTTTCATTGAAAACATATTTTTTCCTCTGGGGTGCGGGGCCCTTGCGGGAGCGGGGCCTAGGCCATGGTCTACTCGGTCCCCCCTTAAATCCGCCACTGGCCGACGCCACAGGAAACTTTATTTTAGGGGGGTCTATGCTGTACCAGGCAAGGTGCTTGCCCATCTATTGCTGACACGAATTCGCAGTCATCTGGTGAAGCATCAGAGACCTCAGCAGTCTGGGTTCACGCCTAGTAAGTCAACAACGGACCGTATCCTAGCGCTTCGTGTCCTGGTGGAACGCCGACGTGAGTTTCGACAGGGGATGCTTGCAGCCTATGTTGATCTCAAGAAGGCGTTTGACGCAGTGCATCGTGAGTCACTCTGGGATCTTCTGCGACTTCAAGGGATTCCTGTAAGGACTATTGGTTTGATAACGTCTGTATTCTGGGACTGAGTGCTGTGAAGTGTGGGGCAGGTGTATCCAGCTTCTTTCCTATGAATACAGGAGTGAGGCAAGGGTGCGTCCTTGCCCCATCACTTTTCAACGCTTGTATGGACTGGGTATTGGACAAGGTTGTAGATCAAAGTGATTGTGGAGCATCCGTCGGCAACACCAAGATCACTGATCTTGTTTTTGCCGATGATGCAGTAATCTTTGCTGAGTCGCTGGAGGTCCTGGTGATGGCTCTCGAGGTGCTGCACGAGGAGGCAAAGCCTTTGGGACTTGAGGTCTCCTGGCTCAAGACCAAGGTCCAGGTGTTTGGAGACTTATTAGATGAAGCAGTACAGTCTGTTCATGCGTGTGGCGAGGACATTGAGATCTTGGAAAGTTTTACATACCTTGGTAGCGCAGTCCATACCCAGCTAACCATCACCGGCGGGCCTACGTAGGCTGTAGAGCGGCGAACGGCGGCCGCCGGCGGCAAATTTACCTCCGTCAGCCCTCCGAAGGGCCGCTGGTGTATTTTCAGACGGGAAAACTTACTATGTTGAAATTAATGTACAGAATTTCAAGAATTGAATATTTCTATGTGTAAACATTTTGAAACAACAGTTATATGATTATCTTGCTGTAGTATTACATCAGTAGTGACAAGCAGCGGCAACTTGACGTCAATCCTCTGGAGGCCCGCTGGGCGCTGGTACGTATTTGTAAGTGGGAAATATTCATATCATATTATATATATTAACACAGTAATATACATAGTATCTCAATATCGGTACCATCACTATTATTAGGCCTGTTCAAGCTATTAAAAATTGCTATAGAAGTTTTTATAATAGTTTATAGAAATTATCATATATCAGTTTATTTCAAATATTTCCAGCTTAATCAGGAACACCCAGAGATACATAGAAATAAAGATGAGATACGTACATAGGAAGGAGTTTACATGGAAAAAGGTTATCAGTTAGTCTATGTGTGTAGCTAGTATCATATAAAAATAACATTTTATTAATTAACCGAGCAAAGATTACGGGATAACATGTGCACAAGGTCATATTTCCCTTATTTCTATCATTTCCAACTATTATCAACACATATCAATACTCATCGTACACCTAATAAGGAATATGTAGATGATGGAGAATTAACATGGATAATATCATGATTTAGAACAATATTATTTGAATTCCCTGCTATCAATGCACTAAACTGCAGACGTACGATAGCCATTACAAAGGGTTATAAAACCCACAAAGGGCCTAAATTATCACCCTTAATCAGTCGATAACATAATGAGAACTTAGTTATAACATGTTTTCGCTCCTTCATTATATCGAAATAGACTGAATAATATAAATGATTGCAGTACGACACGTTTTTTTAGGAATTCCTCGGCAGCGTTGTGTCAGTGACTCGGTGAAATCACTTCAAATCAGTTACTTGGAAAGCCACAAGCGGGTGGATGTTGTTATGTTGTTCGCCCCCAATCAATATCCTTCTACATGGCTGTACAGTGTTCCACGTACACCAGCATGTATATATATAAACCCAATAACGAAAATGTTTTTGTACTATGAAATAACAATGTCCGTAGCAATTATGATCTCCTTTTCATCGTATTACTGGATAACGACAGGAATATTTATGGTTATACTTTCTAAGTATATTGCAGATATAGTAATGTTTTTTATAAGTGTTGAACAGTCCATTAGTCTATTAATGGGCTAATGGGTTGTGCAACACCCCTTAAAACATTACTATATCTGCAATATAGTTAGAAAGTATAACCATAAATATTCCTCAATCAGTTAATATAACAGCGGCAAATGGGCAAATGCCCTACGGCGGGCCGCTGGGAGCGGCCCGCCGGTGAGCCTCTGAGCAAATCCCCAGCGGCCCTACGTCGTACACTTCCGTCGGGCCGCCGGTAAGACACACGGAGGGCCTCCGGAGGCCCTCCGTCTTTGTGTTTGCTGGGTAATGACGGCGGGTCACGTCAAGAAGTCTTACGGCGGACTGGCATAGCCCACGGTGTTATGGACTCGCTCAGCGGGAGTATTTGGCGTTGTCGGTACCTGTGCAGGAGGACAAAGATCCGGATCTTCAAGTCGCTTGTGATCCCTATCTTACTCTATGGTTGTGAGACATGGACACTAAATAGTGACTTGAAGAGATGAATCAATGCCTTTGGTAATAAGTGTCTTCGCAGAATCATGGGGTATCGCTGGGATGATTACGTGTCAAATCAGCGATTGCACCGTGAGACTGAATCGCGGCCTATTACCTGCATAGTCCGTCAGCGCCAACTTCGGCTATATGGGCATGTGGCACGCTACCCTGAAACCGATCCTTCCCATCGGGTTGTATCTGTAAGAGACAATCCGGCGTGGAGGAGGCCAAGGGGGCTCCCCTTGTGGAGGCCCACAGACCTTGTGGCTGGGGCAAGTTGATGTTTCTTGTCGAGAGCTGCTTGGTATGGGAAAGGAGCCTGCATGGGAACTCGCGCGTGGTGACCCCCGGGAGTGGCGTCGTAGGGTGGGCGAGGCGACGCGCCCCCCGGCGTATGCCCCCAATGATTGAATGATATGCTGTACGGTAGGGGTTAAGAATTGTAAAAAAAAGAAATGGCCGACGCTATAGGACACTTTATTTTAGGGGGTCGATGATGTAGAGGTTAATAATTGTCTGAGAATGGACAAGTAAAAAAAACACGAAAAAATCAAATACTGATACCAGTAGTACCGGTATTTTGGCACGGTATCGGTATACCGGTATCGTAACTGATACCGGTGTGAGGACGTACCGGTATTATTCCCGTAAACCGGTATCGGCAATACCGGTATTTTCTTGATACCGCACAACACTAGACTGTCGAGCGGATTATCGATGATTTCCGTACCGTAGATAACAGTCAAGTCGTCGTACATAAACATTACGTGGTTTAAATTTCTAATTTCTCATCGCTTTTCCGCTTTGACGTTTATTAACATGTTTCTTAGTAGCAATTGCATATCATAAAATGGTTGAAATATTGTGTTCGATAAGTTTATTATTGTAACAACAGAAGTAATTAACTATCTTTCAGGTTGCCAGGTTTGTCCTTTCAATCCTGTCCTTTATAGTTATAGGTCCTGCTAGGGTCTCTTGATAAACAAGTGTGTTGGGGGGGGGGGGGGGAGAGACTGTGTGTATTTACCTAGTTATATTTACCTAGTTGTATTTACCTCTAGTTGTAACATACAGGAAAAGAGCTATGCTCGTACTGTCCCGCCGTCTCCAAATCTACTCCAGCTTGCCTTTGAAGTCCTGAATATTTCTTGCATTAATTACTTCTGCATCAAGATTATTCCAGGCTTCTAGCAGATAGAATACGTATCAGTTGGTGAGGAATATAAGAATGGCATTCAAATATCTAGATGAAGAGATGATTAAGAAATTGATAACATCATTGATTCGACCAAGGTTGGAATATGCGGCACTGGTAGGGCGGGTCATACTATTTTTTTCCCCTTCATTATTTTGATTGTGTAGAACAGTATTTTGCACACCGTATATTTGTATCATACACATATTCTGTATCATACACACCGTATTTTGGTGTGTAGAACACAAATTTGAAGAAAAAGTATAATTCTGATAACCCTAACCCAGTAAACACAAAGACGGAGGGCCTCCGGAGGCCCTCCGTATGTCTTACCGGCGGCCCGACGGAAGTGTACGACGTAGGGCCGCTGGGAATTTGCTCAGAGGCTCACCGGCGGGCCGCTCTCAGCGGCCCGCCGTAGGGCATATGACCATTTGCCGCTGTTATATTAACTGATTGAGGAATATTTATGGTTATACTTTCTAAGTATATTGCAGATATATTAATGTTTTAAGGGGTGTTGCACAACCCATTAGCCATTTAATAGACTAATGGGCTGTTCAACACTTATAAAAACATTACTATATCTGCAATATACTTAGAAAGTATAACCATAAATATTTCTGTCGTTATCCAGTAATACGATGAAAAGGAGATCATAATTGCTACGGACATTGTTTATTTCATAAGTACAAAAACATTTTCGTTATTGGGTTTACATGCTGGTGTACGTGGAACACTGAAAAACCATGTGTAGGGTGGTGTGGGGGGACACCGTACTATTAGTGGAAAAATATTCATAAAAAATCCAATTTTTACCTGAGAGAGTGCACACTGTGCCCAAAACAAACTTCACAATATGGCCCACCTATGGTACCCTCATGAATACTTAACTCAGATAATAAGGGTCATTTAAGGTTTTTTATAAATTTTTGGCACCTCGTCCGGTGTCCCCCCCACGAGGGGGGACACCGGATCAGGTATGGGGGGGCACCGTATGATATTTTTAAACTCATATACATCAACATTATTGTGTTTTTTTTTGCCTGAAATCAACATATATGCTAAGCCTAGACACCCACCATTATTATTAGGTGATGAAATGAAAGATAAGCTCATATAAAATAGCATTATTAAAAGATAGGTCTAGGTATTTTTATGCCTCACTATTCAGAAGTGCATCATGAAGGCATGCAGCGGGGGAAACACCTTCACCAGGTCAGCCTGCCTCTTGGTGATGCCCTTGGAGGTCACCAGGACACCCTTGCACTGTTCTGGATCAACAGAAGCTTCATCTAGGATGGTAGGGAATGTGAACGTGTCTCGGGTGTTAGCGGACTTCATCGGAGGAAAGAAAAGGTTTAATTTTCCATCCTCCATGATGGCCAACACCTGAGCAATATAGCACACTAATGTGCCCACACCCCTTCCCTCCTCCAGCTTCAGCTGAACCAGAACAAAGTCCCCCACCTGTGATGTTTTCGCAGCAAAAGGGTATGAGCTGCAGTCCAGGTGCCCTCGTCGTCCACCTCATCCGAGTACTCGGAGGAGTCGTCCAGCTGAAGTCGGACATCATCAACCTCCTCCTCGTCAGTGGTGTCTTCCTCGGGACAGGCACAGACTTCTTCCGCTGTGGACCCTTCTTCTTTCCCAATGTTTTCTTTTCAGCCGCTGCCTTCTTTTGTCTTCCAGCTTCTGCCTCTTCTCTGCCTTCAACCTCAGGTCAGATATTGCCTCCTCATTCTCGGTTAAAATGCAGGCCCGCACCCTCTTCCGTCCCTTTCCATAAGGACGAGGATTAGCCTTAGGGAACGGCCTGACACACTCTGGGGTTAAGTCTGTCTGTTGAGAAGGGTGTCCTGGGGTGGCAGGGTGCGTCGTGCTCGGGCCCGGGTGGCAGGGTGCATCGTGCTGGGGCCGGGGTGGCAGGCTCTGTCGTGCTGGGGCTCGGGGTGGCAGGCTTTGTCGTGCTGGGGCCCGGGGTGGCAGGGGGCGTCGTGCTGGGGCCCGGGGTGGCAGGCTCTGTCGTGCTGGGGCCGGGGTGGCAGGCTCTGTCGTGCTGGTGCTCGGGTGGCAGGCTCTGTCGTGCTGGGGCCGGGGTGGCAGGCACATCATCTAGCCTGGGAGACACAGCGGGAAGGGTTATAGCTTCTGAGGTATGGCCTTCAGCCAGTCGCTCCTCTCCATCTGAACTTCCTCCATCAGAAGAAGTTGGAGTAACTTCCACTACAAATTCTGGTGGTGCGGTCGCTCGGTTACATGCGCTCCTACAAACACATCATCTGGGAAATGTTGCGATTGAGTGGCCATATACCAGTCGCCCGGAAACCACTGAGAATGTTGGAGGGGTAGTGGCTTTGGTCCATGCCTCAGAAGCAAACTCTGGCAACTTGTGGACTGTTATGTGCTCGTTAGGTGCATGAGCGCGTGGTCGTTCAGTAGGGCACGCAGGGAATGTCTTAAAAGGACCAAAGACACTCACATCCAATGGCTGGAGTTGTCTGTTGTATGCGGAGGCAAGGTAACAATCACGATACCATGCATTATCGCAAACTCAACAGGCTGAATGTTCATGTGACATTCAGCATTGTCCATGATCAGAAGAATCTTGTTCTCTACAGAAGAACAAGACTTCTCATGGAGATGCTGAAGTGTCTGCACGAAGCATTCACCATTCATCCAGCCACTAGATGTAATATCCCTTTGGAACCAAAGATCGTGTTCCTCTGAAAGCGGGATTCCATCGGCATCTGGGAATTATAAACACTGGAGGGATGGACTGCCCCACAACATTTATAATGCCCACAAACGTCATGCTGTCACCGCGTTCACGAGTTACCTGCGTGGCTACTGCTGGCCTCTCGCACACACAACCTTGACTGGCTTCATAACAGTCGACAATGAACTCTCATCCAAATTGTATATCCGGTCCGGCGTGAATGTGTACTTCTCCAAAGCTAATGTGTAAGCCTTAAAGAAGGTTTCCACATTGACTTTGTTGAAGGCAACAATCCTGGCAATGGACATGCCTTCCGGAGCCTTCAATACAAGGTTTGGATGACGGTTCATGAAGGCATAGTACCAGTCCCTTGTCGCCATTTCTCTTTCTCCAGGCAGCAGGGATGCTCTTGCTCCCACAAGCTATGGCATACTGGTACACCATCCTACGCACATCGTTCATGGGCAGGCCGTAGAAACATCTTGGTGCGTGGATGGTATAACCAGCAATGTATATTTCTTGTTGAGGGCTGAAAACCCTATTGCTACGGGAAGCAACAGCCATATAGGTAACTCCATCCGACAGCTTCTTCGATAGATAGAAGGCGTCCTGTAACAAAAGAAATGAATTAGGACTTAAAAGGCCCTTGCTGGCAACAAAAGTTGACAAAAAAATTAATAAATAGAGCGCTTGAAGGCACCTTTAACAAAAGAAATTAATTAGGACTTAGAAGGCCCTTGCTGGCAATAAAAGCTAACAAAAAAATGAATAAATTTTAAAATCTATAAATCTAGAGACCCTTAAGCTATCCCTGAGGTCTTTTGCATGACCTCATCCCAGGGAGACCAAAGAAGACGTGGGATGAGGTCATACAAAAAGACCTTGGGAGATATGGAACTAAATAGAGCAACTTACAGCAAGAGTTGTTTTCTTGATGTTGAATCTGTCAGCGGCTTCTTTCAGGCTGCAGCTAGTGGCCACGCGGTGCTTAAAGGCAGCCTCCAGGTCAGTGAGGTCCATCTGCTTGTCGCTCTTCCTGACATATTTGCGAGGCATGATGACGGTGATGGCGGTAGGTTAGGTTAGATCTGAAAAGAGTTAATGACATTAGACATCATGCATAGTTAGGTTAGGTTAGTTTAGGTTAGCTTAGCTTAGTATTTTTTACAGTGTAGAGGCGATTCTTGCATGGCCACCATATTATTTGGGACATATGAGTCTGGCAATATATGTGGGGGATCACCGAACGTCATGCCCCCAAAATATCAGTGTTAAATGTTTTTTTTAACCATAAAAAATTAATTCTAGAATCATTCTAATAACATAAATCACTTATATAATAGTTAGTTCATGTGCTTATAGCATAATAACACTGATATAGCATCATAATTTAATACCAATCACCTTCAACTTTACACCAACAAAAAAACACTGTTCCATTTAATTTAAATGCACTAGTTCACCACCACCATTTAATATCATGCTAATATGCATAGTCAGTCACTTTTCTTATGTTTTTCTAAGTATTTAAAAATATATAGATTTTCCAAAATCGTAGTGATGCGGGGGATCACCGAACGTCATGCCCCGAAAATATGCAGTGTTAAATGGTTTTTTTAACCATAAAAAATTAATTCTAGAATCATTCTAATAACATAAATCACTTATATAATAGTTAGTTCATGTGCTTATAGCATAATAACACTGATATAGCATCATAATTTAATACCAATCACCTTCAACTTTATGCCACAAAAAAACACTGTTCCATTTAATTAAATGCACTAGTTCACCACCACACATTTAATATCATGCGAATATACATAGTCAATCACTGTTTGTTATGTTTGTGTAGGTATTTCAAAAGATATAGCTTTTTCAAAATTTCACTGTACGTTGATCCCCGCACTTCACCATACGTTGATCCCCCGCGCCACCAATTTTTTGTGTAAATAATGCCACCGCGGCCTGTTCGAAAGCATGCACTACTTTTTCACTCAATAACATGTCAATACGGTTATACCTCGTATTGCAACTTACCTCAAAAGAATCACGCCATCACAGCCGACATGAGACACTATATAAGAACGGCGAAAAGTAACAAGGAACATACGAAAAATAAAATTTCTTACCTGGTAAACACGGAGGTGACGCTGACGCTACCCTGTTGCTCGCATGTAGTTCACTGAGGGTGGCGCTGCATCCGTGGTGGCATGGTGGCGCAAAATTTGAATTAATTTTCGCGTTGTAGCCTTCGTACGGTGATCCCCCCCGTTCGGTGTGACCCCACCCCACCCTACCTCTCTCAGGAACTATGTACCTCTCTCAGGAACTATGTACCTCTCTCAGGAACTACGTACCTCTCTCAGGAACTATATACCTCTCTCAGGAACTACGTACCTCTCTCAGGAACTATGTACCTCTCTCAGGAACTACGTACCTCTCTCAGGAACTATATGTACCTCTCTCAGGAACTACGTACCTCTCTCAGGAACTACGTACCTCTCTCAGGAACTATGTACCTCTCTCAGGAACTATGTACCTCTCTCAGGAACTACGTACCTCTCTCAGGAACTATGTACCTCTCTCAGGAACTATGTACCTCTCTCAGGAACTATGTACCTCTCTCAGGAACTATGTACCTCTCTCAGGAACTATGTACCTCTCTCAGGAACTACGTACCTCTCTCAGGAACTACGTACCTCTCTCAGGAACTATGTACCTCTCTCAGGAACTATGTACCTCTCTCAGGAACTATGTACCTTTCTCAGGAACGATGTACCTCTCTCAGGAACTATGTACCTCTCTCAGGAACGATGTACCTCTCTCAGGAACTATGTACCTTTCTCAGGAACGATGTACTTCTCTCAGGAACTATGTACCTCTCTCAGGAACGATGTACCTCTCTCAGGAACTATGTACCTCTCTCAGGAACTATGTACCTCTCTCAGGAACTATGTACCTTTCTCAGGAACGATGTACCTCTCTCAGGAACTATGTACCTCTCTCAGGAACGATGTACCTCTCTCAGGAACTATGTACCTCTCTCAGGAACTATGTACCTCTCTCAGGAACTATGTACCTCTCTCAGGAACTACGTACCTCTCTCAGTAACTATGTACCTCTCTCAGGAACTATGTACCTCTCTCAGGAACTATGTACCTCTCTCAGGAACTATGTACCTCTCTCAGGAACTATGTACCTCTCTCAGGAACTATGTATCTCTCTCAGGAACTACGTACCTCTCAGGAACTATATGTAGAAGGATATTGATTGCGGCGAACAACATAATTACATCCACCCGCGTGTGCGTTTTCCAAGTAACTGATTTGAATTATTTCACTCACTGACAACGCTGCCGAGGCATTCCTAAAAAAACGTGTCGTACTGCAATTATTTATATTATTCAGTCTATTTCGATATAATGAAGGAGCGAAAACTTGTTATAACTAAGTTCTCATTATGTTATCGCGTGGTTAAGGGTGACAATTTAGGCCTTTTGTGGGTTTTTAACCCTTTGTAATGACTATCGTACGTCTGGCAATTTAGTGCATTGATAGCTGCGTAATGATTTCAAATAATATTCTATTCTAAATCATGATATTATCCATGTTAATTCTCCATCATCTACATATTCCTTATTAGGTATAACGTTGAGTATTGATATGGGTTGATAATATGTTGGAAGTTATTGAAATAAGGGAAAATATGACCTTGTGTTATCCCGTAATCTTTGCTCAGATAATCAAATGTTATTTTTATATGATACTAGCTGCACACATAGACTAACTGATAACCTTTTTCCATGTAAACTCCTTCCTATGTACGTATCTCATCTTTATTTCTATGTATCTCTCGGTGTTCCTGATTAAGCTGGAAATATTTGAAATAAACTGATATATGATAATTTCTATAAACTATTATAAAAACTTTTATAACAATTTTTAATAGCTTGAACAGGCCTAATAATAGTGATGGTACCGATATTGAGATACTATGTATATTACTTAGATAATATATATAATATGAAATGAATATTTCCCACATACAAATACGTACCAGCGGGCCTCCGGAGGATTGACATCAAGTTGCCGCTGCTTGTCACTACTGATGTAATACTACAGCAAGATAATCATATAACTGTTGTTTCAAAATGTTTACACATAGAAATATTCAATTCTTGAAATTCTGTACATTAATTTTCAACATAGTAAATTATCCCGTCTGAAAATACACCAGCGGGCCTTCGGAGGGCTGACGGAGGTAAATTTGCCGCCGGCGGCCGCCGTTCGCCGCTCTACGGCCTACGTCGGCCCGCCGGTGATGGTTAGCTGGGAACCTACATCAATTTCCAGTTGGTTATTATTAAATGGGTTGTTACGTATGGCGTTATGCATGTAGGGGTGATGGTGGAGGTAGCGGTGGTGGGGAGACATGTTGGGGGTTGTGTGGTGGTTGTGAGAGAGGGTGGAGGCATGTGTGTGTGTATGAGCGGGAATGTAGGCGGGCGGTGGCACCGAGAGGTGGTGAGGGTGCCTTGAGGGGGTAGGTACGACCTTGTAGACGAGCAGTGAGGTGGTGCGCGCGGGTGGGGTGTGGAGTGGGGTTGGACCCGGGAGACGTGAGTCGCCAGGGTGGTTTCCTCCTCATAACACAAAGGAGAGTGAGGATTCAGGCGTCGAGAGGAAGAGACGCGCGCCGCTCCTGAGAGAGGAGTCGCGTGGGGAAGGAACTGTGACTGTAGTGATGTAACGTCATCTTTACGGCAGTCTTCAAGCAATTGGGAGATGACGTACACACATGTACTCTTTGTGCTTTGTGCTTGTGGCTTGTGGCTTTGTCATTAAACCCAGAAATGACTCAGTGTTTTCCTTCGCCTTTGTGTTGATCTCGTGATATACTAGCTCGCCTCATCCTACACGCCGAACTGTCGCTGTAAGTAAGTCAAGCAGCAGTGGGTATTGTAACAACGCCTCTTCTGTACAGCCTCACCTGAGACACCTGCAGTGGTGTGGTGAGGTGGCGAAGAGGAACAGCGTAACAATTGGTGTCAGGAAGTGGAATTTGAGTGTGTTAGGGTGAGAGCCGGCTTGTGTAACACGAGGTCAAGATGGCGTCGGGAGTGGAGGCGGCGGTGCTGACTGCTGAATGGAGACAAAGGCAGCGCGGAGCAAGGCTTGGGTGAGCCGATGTGGCCGAGTCAAACTGTGATGAACATGCTCAGGGCGTTGATGAGCGGAATGAAGGAAATCAATGAAAACTTGAGCGAGGCATGCGAGAAAAACAAGGAAAACTTGAGAGAGTCATGCGAGAAAAACAATGAATACGTGAACGAGCTGATAAAGGGGATGAATGAGGCGAGGGATGATGCGCAGCGGTACATCGACAGCGGTATGTGCTACACCTTCGATCTCAGGAGGATCGTGCCGAGAGAGAAATCGTGAACGTGGGAGGCACTGGGGAAAATACTGCCTCTGCCGCGCCGTCAGGAAAATTCATCCCTCCTGGGCCTGGACTACCGACGCGTTTTGGGGCGGCGTCGACCTGAGCAGGAGGCGGTAAGGGGATCGTAGATGAGGTCCCTTACCCCCGGGTAACGCCCCACGAAGGTAGTTGCGGCTGACGCGTGCCCCTTTTCCCCAAAGGGACGGAGACAGCACCCCGGGCCCGCACCATCCGCTCCTGGCCCCCGCCCGCCTTTCTTTACCCCAGCGCCGCCCCTGCGGTGTGTGCCGTTGGGGCGGCGGGATCGTCGCGTTTGGGGAAAGGCGCTGGGGGGGCCTCCCGGGGGCCCGTTTTGGGGCGCTGCACGCGGCGAAAAAAGGAGGAAGGGCCTTGCTGGGGGGCCGCCGCCCAGACGGATGCGGAAGGGGCAAGAGGCCCACCACTTCGCTCGGCAGGGGGCCACCAGAAAAATACCCGTAGCTGGTGAAACGAGGGAAAGGCGAAGCCAGCATGGAGGCCTCGGAGACCCAGGATAAGGGAGACGTCCCCATCCCTCCTCTGCTGCGCTTTCAGGAGGATGGCGAGCCAGTGGGTTGGCCCCCGCCGAAGCTGTGGCATGGCGTAACGGCTTGTTACGATGGGGGGGGATCACCGACGTGCCTTCTAAAAACAGAGCCACCCACTGGGTTGCTGTTAGTCCTGCCGATTTTACCGGCGCTTTGCAGTGGGGGGCATGTCCGTCGGAGGGTCGTGGCCCTTTTCCACCGCGAGACTAGAGCAGTGGGAATATGGGGGAGCGTGGGGGGCCCAGTGGAGTGTGGTCGCCGGGATGTGGTCACCCTGGGGGGGCCAGGAGAAAAAGCCCCTGGGGTTTTCGGGTAGCCTGTGGTTGAGGTAGCTTGTTTTCCTCTGGTTTTCCCCGCGGGCGGGGGAAGAGGGGGGCTCCCCTGCTGGCCCTTTCCAACCTGGAGGCTGCTGATGGGGGGGGAGGCGATGTGGGGTTTTTGCAGCCAAAGCTGTGGTGGTGGCATTGTTGTGGGGTGAGTAGGGGTGAAGGGAGGTGGTGGTGGTTGTAATGGTGGGGGAGGTACTGAGGTCTCCCTGCCTCAGGGAAAAGGGCCCGGGGAAAGGCCTTGGCGCGATGTAGGTGTGGGGGGGTGATTGGTGGGGGGGGGGGGGGTTTACCACGTTTTTCGGGGGCCTCGGAAGGCGAGGAAACCCTTCTGCATAGGAGCCTCTGTTTGGGGGGCCGAGCGGAAACCCCGGGTGTTGGAGGCTTTAAACCCATTTAAATGTTGTGGTGGAGTGGTGTGGTGGGGCTGTTGTGGGGGTGGTGGGGAATATTCGCAAGGTTGGGGCTTGCGGGGGGAAATTAATGCGTGGGTTTGGGGCCGGGGACGGGGGGTTTTAAAAGTGGTTTCCCCAGGAGGGTGCTGATGTGAGGGTGATGTGGAGTGGACATGTGGTCACCTATGGTTGTGGTGGAGGCTGTTGTGGGGAGTGGTGTGGTGGAAGAATTATGTTTGGATGCATACCAGGGGAAATTGAATTATTTTTGTACATGTACTATGTTTCTGTTTTTTTAAGTCTACGTGGGGGTGTCTTGCGTGCCCGAGACGGTCACCTGAAAGGGGGGATAGTTTTAGTATGGCGTTATGCATGTAGGGTGATGGGGGAGGACGGTGGGGGGAAGCAGTTGGGGTTGTGTGGTGGTTGTGAGAGAGGTGGAGGCAGTGTTGTTATGAGCGGGAATGTAGGCGCTCGGGGGCACCGGGGGGTGGTGAGGGTGCCTGAAGGGGGGAGGGACGACCTTGTAGACGAGCAGTGAGGTGGTGCGCGCGGGTGGGGGTGGGGGTGGGGGGGGCCCGGGGGACGTGAGTCGCCAGGGTGGGGGCCCCCTCAAACACAAAAGGGGAAATAGGATTCAGGGTCGAGAGGAAAAGACGCGCGCCGCTCTGAGAGGGGTCGCGGTGGCTGGTGGGACAGTGGTTGTGGGTGGTGGGGTGGGGGACTGTGTTTTTTTTGGGGGGCATGGGGAAGGACTGTGACTGGGGATTTTGTAACGCATCTTTACGGCAGTCTTCAAGCGGTTGGAGATGAGTAACACAGTACGTACTCTTTGTGCTTTGGGTTGTGGCTTTGTATTAAAACCCCGAAAAGACTCGGTTTTTCCTTCGCCTTTTTGTTTTTCTGTGTATACTAGCTCGCCCACCCTAACGCCGAACTGTCGCTGAAAATAAGTCAAGCGCAGTGGGTATTGTAACAACGCCTCTCGTAAAGCCCCACCTAGACACCTGCGGGGTTTTTGGGGAGGGGAGAAGAGGAACACGTAACAGGGTGATCATTTTTATTGCAGTTACCCCGCATATGCCTCTTCAATTTTTCTGTCTGGCTTTCACATTTTTTTCTGTAACGTATTTTCTAACTATTCTTAAAATATTTTTATTTTATTTTTAATCCTTCCCCGTCATTTCCCTCGTGTAGTCCCGTCACGGTAAGGTTGGTAGGGCCCGAAGGGGACTATATATGCCAGTCTGTGCGGCAACAAGGCCTATCTCCTTTAGAAAAAAACATTGAAAATTTTTTTGGAAAATAAAAGTTGTGTCTCAAAACCAGGGAAGGACTGAATTAAAACAAAATACGAAAACAAGTGCCCCGCCCACTCCGCCCCGCATTTGCACGCGCCTGCCAACGCCGAGTGGGCCCCCTCTGCCCGGGTGCTTGGGGCCCCGTGTATGTGTGTCTGTTCCCCGGGTAGATTTCAAACCCCCTCTTTTTATACGCACAAGGGGTTTAATTTCGCAATAAAAAAGTAAAAGTAACACAAATCACTGAAAGTCTTTTTTTATCCAATAAGGGATAAATACAGCGAGATCAGCGCCAGCAAGGGAATGGTGAAGAATGGTCTGGCTTGGGCTTGTTTTTTTTTACCTGCACCGCGATGCGCGGTATTTGCGGGTCAAAACATTTTGCGGTACCAATTACTGGAATACTCTCTTCACCGAAGAGGACTTTGACAATCCGGCCCTTAGCCTCGCAGTCTCTAACCGGGGAAAAACGGGTTTAAAAATTAACCAAGGTGCTCGAGGTAAAGCGATAGGGAAAACCCAGGTCCCTTAATCCTTCGAGCATTACCCCCTGATCCTTTTAGGGAAATCCACTTACACACTGCACCCTTCGACTTCCGATCTTTTTTATTACGTTTTCATCTCTCTGTTTCTCAAAAAATCTTCCATCCCTTTTAACCCCTTTAATTCTCCTACAAGTTTAGCTTCCAGAGCATTCTTGTGAGGTACCTTGTCAAATGCCTTCTTTAGGTCCAGGTATATGCAATCGACCCACCCCTCTCTTTCATGTGTCACATCGATCACTTCGCGAGTAAAAGCCTAACAAGTTCGTTGTACATGACATTCCTCCTCTAAATCCAAACTGGCCACCTGTGACTGTGTATTGTCTCATCCAAATATTTCAACCATCTGTCTTTCATAATTTTTTCACACATTTTGCCAATACACTTGTTAATGATATTGGCCGTGTAATTTCATAGTTCTTCTTTGTCCCCTCCTTTGTGAATTGGCACAATATTTGTTTCTTTTCCAATCAAGCGAGACTCTGCTCTCCTTAAGTGAACTCTCAATTACACTATGTAACTTTCCTGCTAATTGATTGCTGCACTCTGTCATTATCCAATTCGACACTCCATCTAGACCCGGGGCTTTTCTCACATCTTGACTTTCCATTATAGCCTTTTTACTTCTATTACGTCTACTTTTATGTACTCCATTATATTTCTTTTGCTATTATTTTTTCGTTTTAAATTCACTTTCTCTTGGTATTACAGTCTGAAAGCACTTATTAATCACCTCAGCTTGTTGTAATGCATCCTCGTACACTATGCCTTCTACCTTCAGTTTATCTACCTACTCCTTCCATGTTTTTCATTTTTTCTTTTATATATCTATAGAAAAGTTTCGGTGTCGTTCTTACATTTTTCTATTATATTTCTATATAATAATAATTTCACAGGTTATTGACTATACAAAGCGCCACCACGCCAGACGAACTTGGTGGACTCGAACCGCTGACCGAATGCAGGATCGCTACACGCGAGCCGGGGGAGGGGGGGGGGGGAGAGAGAGATGAGGAGAGAGAGAGAAGAGAGGAGAGAGAGAGAGAGAGAGAGAGAGAGAGAGAGAGAGAGAGATAGAGATATGAGGAGAAATATACGATGAGAAATAAGCAAAAACACTAAGAAACCAATAAAAATGCATGTTTGAAGGAGGAAGAGGAGTGGGAGGAAGAAGAGGGGGAAGAGAAGGAGGAGGAGGAAGACTCAGGACATGATCTCGTGATGTTAGTAGACGATTTAGCAAAGAGGAGAGAGGGAAGGAGGGAGAGAAGAATGGAGGGAGGGAGGGAAGGAGAGAATTTGAGGGTGTTAATTCCTCTAATTGACGCTTGGCTGTTGCTTCGAAACTAACCATAGGATTTCCTCGAAAGTACCTTCATTGTGATTTCCACGCAAACATGACAGTTTCCCTTACTTACCAATCCATGTTTTGGAGAGGTGCCAGGTCCTCCCGATTCTCAGGTTCCCCTAACACCTGTTCGTCAGTCGGCTCGTCCGCCCCTCTGGCTCGAACATGTATCACATTCGGCGGTTGGTTTTCCTCATATACGCGACCAGCATCATCTACTTCAGTCTCATCATCATACTCTGAAGACATACTCATACAGAGCATCATACTCTAAATCTGTCACAGCGACAGATTCACTGTCTAACATCGAACTACAATCGCTCATCATTTACATTTGCTGGTCGATACGACGGGTGTCATAAATGCAGACGCCACTGTTGTTTACATTTGACCACCTACTCTGACGTCATTAATAATATTCGCGGGCCTGTTGAAATGAAGAAAGTTTTTTTCGCGCACTTTTTAGAAAAGTCGCGTTTTTACGGAAATAAGGCCTGAAAATCAATTTATTATGGTGGGATTAGGTGTTTTGAATGAAGATTCAACATAATTAGGAAATAAAAAATGGGTCTGGACGATTACTTTAATGTCACGTCTCATCCCAGGCCATATACCGCTCGCCATGCTGATGACAAGATGGGTACCGAGGATTCCGGGGTGATTCAGGGAGTGGTAGTGATTGAACACTGACCTGTGATGTTGACGGGTGATGAATGGGCGTGCGGGGCCACAAGAGACGTCACACCAGAGTTTGGCCACGGAGTCGGGGACGTCGTACAGGACCAGGTGGAGCGCAGTGGGCTCCTCAAGCAGGACCTGCAACTCAGGGTATCCCTCCTGTGTCGCCGCCAGGGCCACGAAATCGAGCGGCGCAGGCATCGTGACCGCGGACATCATCTGGGGGGTTGTAGCGCAGCGGAAGAGGACGTCGGCCACGGTATTGTCCTGCCCCGAGATATGGCGGCGGATGTCTGTGGTAAACTCGGATATATAAGCCAGCTGTCTGGAGACCCGGGGGATAAAAATTTCGCCAGATTGCACCATAGCGTGTGTTAATGGCTTGTGATTTGTCAATACTTGAAACTCCCTGCCCTCAAGAAAGTGGCGGAAGTGTCTCACGGTCTCATACACCGCCAACAGCTCCCTATCGAAGGCGCTGTAGAGGCGTTGGGAAGGCTCCAAACGCTTGCTGAAGCAGGCGATAGGGCGAAGCTAACGTCCTCCACCTTCTGCTGGAGGACAGCGCCCACCGCTTCTGCTGAGGCGTCAGTAGTGAGGACGGTGGGGGCATTGGGGACTGGGTAGGTGAGGAGCGTCGTGGAAGCGAGTTGTTGCTTGATGCTGTTGAACGCTCCCTCAGCTTCATCAGTCCACTGCAGGGGCTTCGGTGAGTTTTTCTTTACCCCCTTCAGGAGGTCATGTAAGGGGCTGAGCCGAGCGGCAGCTTGGGGAATGAAGCAGTGGTAATAATTAATCACCCCCAGAAATTTCCTGGCCGTACGGGAAGTCCGCGATCGCTGACACCTTCTGCGGGAGGGGGGATAAGCCCGCTGACGTGACTCTGTGGCCCAAGAAATCCAACGCCGGAGCACCCAACACACACTTCGCTGAGGGGATCCTTAAATAAAACCCCTGAAGGCGAGTGAGCAGGGGCGAGGTGGGGGGGTTGTGGTCGACGATAGGCGCCAAAGATTTCGTCGATTAACCACAACAAAGTCGATCCCCTGAACTACTTTATCCATAAAGCGCTGGAAGGTTTAGCACATTGCGTAGTCCGAAATTATGTGGGTACTCAAACGGCCGAAAGGCGTCGTCACTGCAGTCTTTCGGCAGTCCTCTCGCCACGGGGGTCTGTGGAAAGGGCCCCTAAAGATCAATCTTCGAAAAACGACCCGCCTGCACATGCTGTAAAATCCAACACGTGTGAATAGGGTACGTCCGGGCCCAGTCATGGCTTGAGAGCCCTGTGTGCCCCCACGCGCGCCATTCCCTTCTTGGGCCTTCGTACCATATGGAGAGGTGAAGCCCGCGCTGTCGGAGGTCGAATGGTCCCTCCTGCAAAGTTCCAAAATCCTTTTTTTTGCCCCTGGGGGCTTTAGGAGTCAGACGCTGGCCGACAAAACAGGTGGGCCCCCCGTGCGATGGTGTGTGTGCCTTTTAATCCCTTTTGGCGGGGCTGGAGCGCTGAGAAGTGAGGGGGGGAAGTCCCCCGGAAAAGCGTCGTACAGGACCCCCAGGGTAGTGTGTCAGGAGGGGCGCTCGCCGCCCGCAGGGCACGTAGGGGGAAAAGTGTTGGGTTGGGCATGCAGAAACGACCCGGCCCGGGGGTCAACGAGCAGGTCCCGGGGGGGAAGAAACCACACCCAGGATAGGCTGATCCACCTCAGCCCCTCACGAAGGACCAACAAGGGCGAGGCGCCGTGAAAGGGGAGGGGAGAGTCCCCGTACCTAGGGGGCGATAGGGGGGTTATTACGGCCAGAAGGTCGAAGCGGGGCTGGGCTGGGGGGAGGGGTTTATCGACGACGGCGGCACACACTGACCTCCCCCCCGAATCCCCAGGTAAAGCATCCCCGACAGCGTGTCGGCCCCCCAAAACAGCGTCCCCCGGCCAGGGAGTGGTGATGCGGAGGCGGAGGCGCTGCGGGACTGGGGGGGGGCGAGCGGCCGCGGGGGGATACAAATCTGTGGTGGGGTTACCAGGGGGGGAGGTGCACGGCTGAAACCCGCGCAGGGAGTCGGGGCGGGGAATTGGGGGATCAGGCGGTTGGCATCGGATGCATGGCCCGGAGGGTATTTCCGTCTTTTTGGGAAGGGGTATGGGTATAGGGATTCAACACCAATCACGGGTTTTCACGCTCGTGACGTCACATAAAAGGTGGGGGCTAACGTGAAACGCCGTGCTCGCCGTGAACCTCCCTTACCCCCCTTCAAAAACCCCCCTTTACCCCTTCAATACCCCCCTTTCACCCCTCAAACCTCATCTTTTTTTNCCCCTTTCCTGGGTTTTCTTAACCATTGCACAAAAGGGGGACGTTTAAATTTTCCATCATGACATTTGGTTTTTGCTTAAAAAAAAGCCTTTTTTCCCCCCCCATGACCCCCTTGTCCATTTTACGACCGTCATGACACATACGTACAGGCAGCGTGACATTGTTTGTGAGCTATCGTGGGTCGGTTTATCGGGGAAAAATTTTACGATTTTGGTCCAAATAAAATTGGTGGCGCTATCGGGCGAAAAATTTTCCCTTTTAGGGAAATTTTGGAAGGGAGCTCAAGTGATAAAGGGGGAGAGGAAGAACCTAACCCAGTCACCCCTGAAAACGCAGTCCACCCCTGTTTTCCCTCGACCTCGGAGAGGAAAACAGGGACCTCACTGGCTACTTGCCAGCTTCCTGTCTCCCCCCAACTTACCCTTGTAGTTTATGCAGTTTTATTTTTAATTAAATGTCAGTTTGTTATTTTGGTCTTTTTTCTTTTTCAATGCCTTTTCTACAGAATGGAGTAACAGTGTGGGTATATAGACGCTGTGTGTTTGTTTGTTTGCTATATTTTATTTAGCTTAAAACAAGTCTTTTTTTTTTTTTTTTTTTTTTTTTTTTTTTTTTTTTTTTTTTTTTTTTAAATTGAGGGGGTCGTGGCCCAAACCTATTTTTTACCATTTTTTATGTTTTCGTTATACGAGATTTCGTTTTAAAACAAATATGCCAGGTGGAACTAACGCTCGATCTTCGGCCCTCCCTTATTAATTTTAATATATACAGGGAGTCCCTTTTAACGGCATTGGAAACAGAATCCGATGAAAAAAAATTGTTAATTAGGGTCTTTTTTAAATTTAACGGTCGAAATCCAATGATACGGGACATTAAAACTGGGGTAGTAAAATTATCAAATTCAAAATGCGTGCCCAAAACCCCCCCGGGGGCTGGAAAGGGGGGATTTGGGTTGCCCCGTGAGGTCACCCTAGCAACCTGACTTGAAGGGAAATTAACATATGGGGGGCCTGCATTTAGGGTAATTAGCAGTGTGCACCCCAACCCTTTGGGGCTGCGTCAGGTCACCCCTACAAGGCATGCCCCGAAGGGGAAATTTAAACTTATGGGGCGGCCTGACCTTTAGGGTTAATTAGCCAGGGGGCACCCCACCTTGGGGCCGGGGCACACTACCCTCCTTTTATCCCGCGTCCCCACTTAAACTTTTTTTTGCTTGTTATGCATTTTTTATTTTAATTTAAAGGGTGCCCGTTTTTTTTTATTTTGTGTGCTATTTTCTTTTCCAGAATTTTTTACAAAATGGGGCAGGTGGAAATAAACGCTGTTTTGGGTTTGTATATTTATTTTAGGGTTTTTTTTTTTTTAAAAATTTTTTTTTTTTTAAAAGGGGGGGGCCCTGGAAAAAAACCCTTTTTTTTTTTTTTTTTTTTTTTTTTTTTTCCATGAATAAATTTTCGGGACCCCCCTGTGTTTTTTTTTATCCAAAAACCCTCTTTAAAAATTTTAAAACAAGCACCTCAAAAAATTTCACCCCTTTTTTTTTTTTTTTTTTTGTTTTTTTTTTTTCCCCTGAAACCTAACCCTTTCCTTTTTTTCTTTTTTTTTCCCCTTTTCCGGGACTTTTTTTAAAAAAACCAAAAAAAAAAAAAAAAAATTTTTTTCGTTTTTTTTTTAAGGGACTCAACAAGCAGGTTTTTTTCCCCTGTTTTGGGTTGGGCCCTGGCCGGTTCCTTTTTATAAAAAAAAAAAAAAAAAAAAAAAAAAAAAAAAAATAAAAAAAGGAAAATTTTATTTTTTTATAAATTTTTTAATATATATATATATATATATATATAATATATATAATATATATTTATATATATTTTATACCGTTTTGCCGGCGCAAAACGCATTTTTTTTTCCCTTAAAAAGAATGCAATTCCCCCCTGCGTCAAATGCGGCCATATTACAAATGAGAGGGGGGCAAGAATGCAGAACCCGGGGGGGGTGTATTAAAAGGATCTGGAGTGATCTGGTTGAGCAAGTCCCGGGCCCAAAAATTTTTGTAACTGTGTTTATCACAGTAATGCTAATACTAAAAAAGGTTGATTTAAGAAAAACAAGAGCTGGGCAACAAGATGCGTTGGTTTCCAGAGGGCCGTGTCAGATGAAACTCACCCCCCCCTCTGCTGCCTCCATTGAAAAACGCTGATAAAACGTCTCGCGACGCCCTCCGCGCACCCACCATGGGTCTTACCGCTCAGACTCCTCCCCGCCCCAGGGGGAAAGAAAAACCCCCCCTTTTTAAATGTCGCCTTAAACCCCCCGCATTCCTGGGGCCACACAAGTTGACAAAACAGTTGAAATGAATGATAGAGGGAGGCAGAAAATATTTGGTTTTTTTCGCTGAATGAGTTTTGTTGAAAAATGGAATGTAAAAAAAAGACGTGTTAAGTTTTATTTGAAGGAGTTTGGCGGTGGGGGGGGTTGTACTATTTTGGGGGTCTGTCTAACCACAGGGAGGGAGAAAGGCGTCGGGGCTTTGTTTTTATTTGACGCAGTCATTGTACAGTGGGGACAAGAGGTGCGCGGCGTGTGGGGTCTCTGTTGTCCTTTGGCTCTTGAATTACCTGGCTGGTTTTGCGTTGTTCGGCAAGGAAAATCATCACGTCGGGTCACCCTCGGGCCTCTAATCCTGTCGAGACAGGGGGTGCCTAACCATGCGGGTGTTATTCGTGTGTGTTGCGCCGCTACGGGGTAACAGGGTGGGAGGGGAACAGCATAGGCCTTTTTGTAACCTCGCCCCCTCAACCCCTCACCCCTGTCCCTCTACGGATAAAAAAACTGTAAAAAGAGTGCTAGTAAAAAGGCTGCAATGGTCCCTTTAAAGGGGGGACAAAAGTTTACACGTACACCCAAGACAACCCCCATCACGGCCCCAAACCCCGTCCCCCTAAAGGGCCGAATCACACAATACCATCGGGTGAAATTTTGGTGCGGGGCACCGCTCATCACACCCTTTTAAAATTTTTTTACATTCAAAAAAATAGACGTGTTACCAAAATGGTGCGCCCCATCACAGCCCCAAACATCCTGTCCTGTCACGTACGGTTTCTGGGGAAAATTTTTAACGTAATAGACTGTGCCGCTGATATTGTCGTTTTCCAAAGGCTTTATGTACCCAAAACAATATCTTTTAGAGTTCCCTCTTCTTCCCCGCAGAATGCTTTTAATGAAAATTTTCTTAAAGCATAGCCTTGAGGCACCATGTCTGCTTAGAGGGGGGAAGGAACTGCCAAAATTAGGGAAACCATAACGAAATGTGTACAAGGCACGGGTGACGAACGCTGCCGTGATTTCGGGTTTAATCGGGCCCTTTACCCATACCTTCCTGAAGAAGATATCAAAACCCCGCGATGTGAAGTTCATAGGGGGTAAGCATGCAAATTCGTCGTTCCGACAACGGGGCCCTTTCCAATTACACAAAAACAAAAAGGTAAGTGGGTTACCTTACGTGTTACTAATACTTCGTGAATTTTTGTTATTGGGCAAACCCCATTTCGAGGCCCAAAATTAAATCCCCCTAAAAGTTTTGTGTGTTTTGAATAAATCGGTTCCGTTTTTGTCGAAATCATTTTGTTTACATGTGTGTAAAGTGGGGGAGGCAACCTGCCCCCAGGCTGCCCCCCAAACTTGCTAAACCTTTACACGTCTTTATTGGGATTTTCGTTTTTTCTTATCATCTGTTACTAAACCCAACCCCCCCCTCTACCTAACCAATCTGATTTAACCTAAATTAACTTTCTGGCTGAAGTAACGGTAGATTTTCGTAATACGTTAATGCATTTTTTTCAAAGCGCCCTGGGAAATGGGCCAAAACTAAGAAAGAAAACTACACGATGGTGTAGGGAAAGTTCTAGGCTTTTTAAAAATACTACCAAATAATACCAATATCTTACTGCAAATTTTTCCCAAAGTCTTAACAATGGGAAAAAGCAAAAAAGGCATACCCCACAACATTAAATCTAACTATATGCATAGGGAGCAAATATTAAAATCAATTCGTGGGGCATCCTGCAATATCATCGACCAAAAAAAACTTAGGGGCCAAAAAAATTGGGGCGGGAATAAATCCTTAGCGTTTTGACAATTTCGTGGGACGATTGAATTTTTTTACGTTTTTTGTATTTTGGGATGTTTTTGGGGGTTTTTGCGTAATTCCTTGCTCCCGCCCCCTCGTTCTTCCAAGTCATCATAGGAAGAGGTTGTTGTGTTTTTGCTCCAACCTTCCTACACCCCCCTTTGCCCCCACATCTTCTACCACCTTCTCCGGTATACTATGCATTTGCCGGGGAAAACTCTATCCATTGGAAAAAAACACAATAGTAAAACCCTTTTTCGAAATGGGGAAAAAAATTGGCCCAAAAGCGAGGGAGATGTTGTTTCCAACATACCGTCTCGGGGTGGGTGCAGGGGGTGCAAGATTGGTTTTTGAGACTGTTTTTTGGGGTGAAGAAAGGGTCCGGGGGCCAAGAAAAACTTCAAAAAAGACTTTCAAATGCTCATAAGGTTTGTTGTGTCAATATATTTTTTAGCAGTTGATCATCTTCTTTTAAATTTTTCTTGCCCCCCTACCCTTTCTTCCACGCCCCAAACAGTCCTTAACCCCACCATTTTTTCCCCCCCTGCACCCCCACCGAACGGTATGTTTTTGGGAAAAACACCCTCTCCCCCTATCTCCAAATTTTTTCCCCTTCGATACAAGGTTACATTGTGTTTTCTTTACATTGATGGGATTTGCCCACATAAAAACTTTATTTAAACCGGAGAAGGCGTAGAAATGGAGGGCAATGGGGTGTAGGGAATTGGGGAAAAAAACACCAACCTCTTCCTATATGACTTGGAAGATACAGAGCGGGCAGCCGAGGAATCTACAGCAGAAAAACTAAAACCTGCCAATAACAAAAAACGTAAAAACATTCAATCGCTCCCCCCGGAAAATTTTCAAAAAAGCTAAGGATGTTTTCCCGCCCAAGTCTTTTGGCGTCATAAGTTTTTTTGCGCCACTGTTTATATTTATACCATTTTGGTTCACTGCATTCTCTTTACATTTTTACAGTATAATTTTTTTATTCACATTCATTGCACGGAATATTGTTTTTAGGTAATGCTCATAATCATTTGCTTTTCCCCTACAAATCCTTTTTTTTTTTTAATAACTTGATCCTTTTACGGAAAAAAAAAATTCCCTCAAAAACACCAATATTTTTTTTCTTCACAAAACCTCTTTGTAAAATAGGGGTGCGTCTTATGCGGAGGTGCGTCTTATGCGCCGGCAAATACGGTATATATATATATATATATATATAATATTATAGATATAACTATATATATATATATATATATATATATATATATATATATATATATACAGTCAAACCTCGATATAACGGACTAAAGGGGGGGAGGAGTGGTCCATTAAAGCCGATTGTCCGTTATAGCGAGGGTATTTTCCCAAGGGTGGAAAAATATATGAAAAAAAACGGAAAAATTGTGAAATAAATGAGAAATAATCACAAACACAACCAGACTGTGTAGCTATGTTGGGAGGTAAACAGTGACTGGCACTAC
Organism: Chionoecetes opilio; assembly: GCA_016584305.1. Taxonomy (NCBI): domain Eukaryota; kingdom Metazoa; phylum Arthropoda; class Malacostraca; order Decapoda; family Majidae; genus Chionoecetes; species Chionoecetes opilio. Next base: position 1,072,044 of record JACEEZ010022299.1, read on the forward strand.
ATGCTGAATTTGGTCTACTCCTACACGTGAAATAAATGAGAAATAATCACAAACACAATTGACCGTGTAGCTAGTCAAGCTCAAGCTCTAGTGAAAGGTAAACAAATTACGACGAGCCAGATTCAGCTGTGGCTTCCAAATGTATTGCTTATTATCATGACTAATGCTCATTATTATATATATTATATGGTTGTGAAGTGCAGTTCTATACACGTGTCACTATTTAGGTCAGTGTAGCACAGCGTGTCACCTTAGATAAGGGTGATTTAGGGTGTTGAGGTGACAGGGAGACGTAGCAGCGGCCACGCCATAATAGTCACTATTTTAAACAATACACACCTTCTACCACTAAATCACTAGCAACACAGGCTCCTTCCTTATAATATTATATCTTAATATGTGATACATCAAAACTCCTTAAAACCCAAGCATTCCAAAGTAAAATGAGAAAATAATACAATTATGTTGAGTTGACAATTCGAGCGGCAATAAGCGGTCTAATATGGAAGAAAAAAAAAAAAAAAAAAAAAAAGTCACGCAAATGGAGTCCGTTATATCCGAAGTCCGTTACATCGAGGTCCGTTATATCGAGGTTTGACTGTATATATATATATACAGCCAAATTCCCAACATCCGACCACCAAACATCCGACTTGTCCAAACAACCAACTTTTTCCACCACCACATTGTGTATTGTTTTGGCCATTTATTTTACTTAGTTTTTTTTAGTTTTTAGAAAACATTGATTTGTGGCTTTATTTATGCATGAATTTTACTTTCGCGTATACCACTGGATCGGCCCTCAAGAGCTGCATCTTTTATGTTCTATACCATTTTGTCCTTACGTTTATGGTTACTGTGATGTCCGAACATCCGACTATTCCAATTATCCGTCCTACCTTCGGTCTCCCCAAGGTTGGATAATTAATACTTAGCTGTATACCGTCTTTGCCGGCACATAAGACGCAGTTCTTTCTTTTAAAAAGGAATGCAAAGTTCACCCTGCGTCTAATGCGGGCATATTAGCGAATGAGAGGTCGGGCAGAGAATGCAGAACAGCCGGTGGTGTATTACTAAAGGGGTCTCGAGTGATCTGTGATGAGCAGTAGTTCACTGAGCACAAATTTGTAACTGTGTTATCAACAGTAATGCATAATACTAAGAAACGGTTGGAGTTTAAGAGAAAATAAGAGCTGGGGCAACAAGATGGCGGTGTCAGATGTAAACATCATCCACCCCCCGCTGCTGCTCTCCATTGTAAAACGTCTGATATCTCAGGTCTGCCGCTTCACCTGGGATACCTCACTCGGCGACGCCCTCCGCGCACCCACCATGGGTCATTACCGCTCAGACTCCTCCCCGCACCCATGGAAAAGACAAACATCCCACATATTAGATGTCGCCTTAACCCGCATTCGACTCGGGCCATACAAGTTGACACAACAGTTGGAAGGAGATGATAGAAGGGAAGCAGAAAATGGTGATGGAATTTTTGCTGGAATGAGTATTGTTGATAAATGGAATAGTGAAACAAAGAGCGTGTTAAAGTTTTATTTGAAGGAGTGTGAGCAGTGAGAGGGAGGTGTAGTATCTTGGGGAATCTGTCTATACACACAAGGATGGAGAAAGGGCGTCGTGGCTTTGTTGTTTATTTGACAGCGAGTCATTGTACAACGTTGGGACAAGAGGTGCGTGGCATGTGTGTCTCTGTGTGTCCTGTGCCTGACTGAATTACCTTGTTGGTGTTGCAGTTGTGTCGGCGAGGACAAGTCAGGTCAGCGTCAGGTCACCCTCGGGCCTCTAATTCTGGTCCCAGACAGGGGGGTGGCCTAAGCCGATACAGGTGTGTATGTGCGTGTGTGTGTTAGCGCTGCTACAGTGGTAAGCAAGGTGGGATAGGAGACAGCATAGGCCTTTGTACCACCTCGACCCATCAATCGTCACCCCTGTACCTCTACGGATAAGGAAACTGTATGAAAGAGTGCTAGTAAAAAGGCTGCAACGATAACTGTAGACGGGAAAAAGTCTTCCACACGGTACACCAAGACCAAGACCCATCACGGCGCCACAGCGTCTGCCTCAAGGCCGAATCACACCATACCATCATGGTATGGCACCGTCTCATCACATCCTTAGAATTTCTTACATTCAAACAAATAGACGTGTTACACTAAACGGTTCGCCGCCGTCACGGCTCCAATACATCACGTACCGTCATGTCACGTAACGGTTTCTGGGGAAGAATATTTTAACGTAATGAGACTGTGCCGTGCTGATAATTGTCATTTTCTCATGGCTTTATGTACCCAAAACAATATCTTTTAGAGTTCAACTCCCCTTCTTCATCCAACAGAAGTGCTGTTAATGCAAATTTCTTCAACCTCTGAGGCACCATGCCTGCTTAGAGGGTGAGCAGGAACTGCCGAAAATGACGGAACCGTGACGAATAGTGTGAATACAAGGCACGGCTGACGGAACGCTGCCGTGATTTCAGAGTGTGAACCAGCCTTCACCTGTACCTTCCTGAAGAAGACTAATCAACCCTCGCGACTGTGATAGATTCATAGGTGTAAACCAGGGCAAATATCGTCAATCCCGACAACGGTGCCATTCAACAATTACAACATTAACAACAAGGTAGAGATGGTTACCTTACAGTGTTACCTAAATACATTCGTGAATTTTTGTTATTGGACAACCACCGATTTCGAGGCCGAAACTTTGTCCTCCTGAATAGTTTTGATGTGTTTTGAATTAATCTTGCTATCGTTTTTGTCGGAAATCAATGTTTGTTTACATGTGTGTGTGGGGGGGGGGGGGCAACCTGCCCCTCCAGGTCCGCCCCGCAAACATTGCTACGCTTTACACTGCCATATTATTGGTAATTTTCGTTTTTTCTTTATCATCTGTTACCAAACCAAACCCCACCTCTAACCTAACCTAATCTGATTTAACCTAACTTGTTACCCTTCTTAGTATGGTTATTTTACGGATAACAGGTTCACACCATGTTGATACTGGTTACTAACCTGTAAGGGGTGATTGCCGGATGATGCCCTCCTGACGGGCTGGTAACTTGCTTCGTTGCCCAGAGGTACACATCAAAATAAAGTGGTATGTATGGGCTAAACGTGGTCGAGCGGTTCTTACGTAGTTTATAAGTATTCTTAGTGCCAAAGGATTCGAGTAAGACAATATACTACAAAAGATATATATTATATATATATATGTACACTTGTGAAGGTTTATACATTAAGTAATGTCACGCAGTTCGTTAAGTAACGGGCCATTGAGACTAATGTCTAATAGACAGGGCCTTGAACAATTAGTGTCGTGACAAGGTACTCCACACCCCCAGGTGTGGGGTACACACAGACACCCAGGAAGGTGTGTCGTGAGTAGGAGAGCAAGGCTAACGCGTCTCCTGTAGCTCTCCGTGTTCTGTCCCCTCTCCGGCCAGTTGCAGCATACAGGAGAACCTCGTTTAACCGGCATTTAAAACAACGGCAGCCTCAAAACAACGGCACTAATCGACCCAGGCTTTTTTTTTTTTTTTTTTTTTTTTTTTTTTTTTTTTTTTTTTTCCCACTGATAAACTCTGGAACTCTCTTCCTGTTTCTGATTTTCCACTTTCCTATGACTTACATCTTTTCAAATGAAGAGTAACAAGACACCTCCCGAACTAAATTGGCTCACCCCACTTTTTTATTTTATTCTCTGACTGTCTTCTTTATAGGGACTACCAACTAAGCGGCCTTTGTGTTACCCATTTTTGTTGTGCCCTTGGCCAGTTCCTTGTGATGGGATAAAAAAAAAAAAAAAAAAAAAAAAAAAAAAAAAAAAAAAAAAAAAAAAGGGATTTTGGGGGATTCCATAAGAGTAACTCTCAAAACAACGGCAAAATGAGTTATCCGGCATGCGCTCCCCCCCCGAGGGTGCCGGATAAACGAGGTTCTCCTGTATAAGGAAAGGAGGCCGGAACTGACAGGTTCCGGTGGACATGTCTCTCAGGCCTGTTGTACTCTCGTCAGCGTCATCATCCTTGGAAGAGCGCTGAGATGACACACACACAACTTGTGTGTGTCTTCTGGAGCCAGGGGCGAGGTGTGTCTACGTGTTGCTTCAAGACACCAGGTTGACTGTCCACGTCATCCTTATGGGCCATGGCGTGATACTTCGTCAACATAACCTCATCAAAAGGTGTCAGCACTCAGCATCCGCTAGGCGCCAGTACAGACACACAGACACTCAGACATACTGTATTAGTATCAATTAACACATACATGTAATATAACCAGTACGCTAATAAACTTTCTGGCTGAAATAACGGTAGATTTTCGGTACTACGTGTAATGCCATTATTATTCAATTGTGCCATGGGAAATGGGGCTCAAAATACTCAGAATGAAGAAAGCTACACGATGATGTAGGTAAGAGTCCTAGGACTTTTGAAAGCCTACTACCAAAATAATATCAATATCTATACTGCAAATTTTCCACAAAGTCTAAACACATAGTAGAAAAGCAACAAAGGCATACCTACAACATTAAATCTAAGCTATATGTCATAGGTAGCAAAATATTAGAATATCAATTCGTGGGGGCATCCTGCAATATATTATGATTTATGACCGATTTTGGTTACCCTGTCATTCCCTCTACATTTTAACTATTATAATTTTTCATTCACATTCATTGCACTGTGAATATTGTATTTAGGTACATGCTCATAATCATTTGCTTTCCCCTACAAATCCTTTTTTTTTTTATAACTTGCTAAATTTACAAAAAAATAAATTCCCTCAAAAACACCAATATTATTTTTTTATCAAAACCTCCTTGTAAAATAGGAGTGCGTCTTATGCAGAGGTGCGTCTTATGTGCCGGAAAATACGGTATATATATATATATATATATATATATATATATATATATATATATATATATACAGGGTGTAACACGAGTTTCTGCAAATATTGATACAGGTGAAAGAACATGTAATTCTAAGCACAAAATATTCTATTACCATATGCTTTTTGAAGTTTCCTTTAGACGTGAGATGAAGTTAGAAAAATTAGCGCGGCCAGTAATTTCACCATGGCATGGCATGCACCGTGGCGCAGACAGAATTTCTATAGTGACGCCTGTGATTAGAGGCTCATGCCGCCCCCTGTGTTCTCGGATGCACTCGCAATCGAAGGTAGAGTTAATGGGCAGCATGTGGGTGTTTTTAGGCCACTCAACGGCGCAGAGAAAGATTTTAAGTGGATTTTACAGCCCTCATCAAGGATCGAACTCGGGTCACCGAGAACGCCACTCCGAGACTTCTTCTTCTTCTTGTGACCTTTTCTGCTTAGTATCGCTTTGTAGGTCATCTGTCAAGTTTGTGCTCGAGCTTGACACATATCTTTGTAATGCCCATTATTCGGGAGAGATAGTATGAGAATTATTATCATATAATTCCCGAGTTATGTCTCGTAAGCAGTTCATGTTTTTAGTTTCACGGGTGACTCATCGCCCTTCTTTCTTATCCGCCATTTTTTCTCATCTTCTTTCCTTCCTACGCGCCATTTTGTTTATCTTCTTTCCTTCATTCCCCGCCATTTCTTTCTTCCTTTCTTCCACTCCCCCCCCCCCGACATGCCGGGTGCGAGTCAAAATTCGTGGAATAATTATTCCGCGATCAGTGATAACTAATGGATTCAATTCTTTTCATTCTCCCCCAACCATCCTATCAGATCTAGGAACCCTCCTAGATTCTTAATGTCTTTCAAAATAATCCCCATCGTTATCGATCACGTTCATAAATGGATATCTTAGTAAAGTTATACGCTAAATTGAAAGTCTACCAAATTTCTATGCACACCTCGATACCCTTTCGCTCCAAAAGACGCGTTCGGACCTTTGACATGAAAAGAAATCACACCCTTCTCGGATATAAGATTAAACATATTAAATTCTTCTATATCAAAGTAACAGGTCTGTATTATAGGCAGCCTTGTCTTAGGTACACGAGTTTCATTATTTAATTAGTTAGTTCGGGATTATAAGCTCTTCATTTGAGGTCACGTCGAGACCATTCAAACAACTCCCCTTTTATGCCGAGGGCCATGACTCCGTGAGACGCCAGTCTCAACCCATCCTTCTCGTAGGTAAGTCGCCCGACGTTACGCTCCTGTTTCCCCCCCCCCCCTTTCCTTGTTATCATATTGTTATCTATATTTTCAAATATGGGTATCGACGTTTAGTTTCGCTAACGTAAAGGAGGCCTGCCCATCCTTATAAGTATTATTAATGAGTCTCAACCCATCCTTCTCGTAGGGAGAGGTTTCGACGGGAGTGACTCGCTCCTTTCCTCTTCAGGCCACATGGTCTTATGAATCCACACCACAACTCATTACTCTCACATTTTCTTTCCTATATATATATATTCAATGTATACCTATAGTGCTCAGTTGATACGGACATAGGTGATAATTCTGAGAATGATTCATTGAGGAAGTTTTTATGCTCATTAGAGCTCAGCTTCATTTCACAGGGAGAATTTCCCCTATCAGGTGGTAAGGTTTTTCTTACATCCGATTAGAGTTTTTCCGGTGTTGGATTAACCCTTATATGTTGTATGTGATCTCAAGCAAGAGACATACTATTTCAGTATGAATAAATAGGATGATGTTTTCAAATATAGTTCTTGTGTTTATTATAAAACCCCCAGGTGATTATTCTGTGTTAGGACAGTAATTCCCCACACTTCCAAAAGAGTCAGCCTTACTCGGTATAGTTCCACGTATCAATCACGACTACCAAAATAAATCTAATCTTAATATTATTCAAACGCGCCCAGGGAGTTACCCAGAGAACTACTCGCCTGAGCTGGTGGCAGCATCCCCTTAACTCACACCCTGTTCCCTTAACCTAAACCCTTACCCCTTCCCCTTAAATACATCCCCCATTTCAGTACTCTCCGCAGTGAGAAGTGGTCAAACTATAATCACATAGTGAAGTCATAAGACTAAGTTAAATCCTCCATTCAAGTTGTAATCAAATGAAAAATCATAATCAATTAATATCATTCAAGTAACATTGACCAGTTATAAACTCCCCATAGGAGTTACCAGCAACACACTGGTAGTTTTGCGGTGGGATTTTTTTTGTATCGGTCATAAGATACAATAAGTTTTAAAGTCTTTTCAAAACCCACAAAATTCTGGCAACACATCTTGATGCTAACCACTCTGCTACTGCCTCCCATAAGAGACGTACGGGACACGTCTTCCTACCTTCCTGCTTAGAATAGTATTATAATAGGCTTAGTATAGCTTGTATGTAGTTTTGCTTTGTTTTTTTCCTTTTGTTTGTGTTTTCTCTACAGGAGCAGCCGGTGTCGCATAAGATAGGTAACACCTCAAAATAAGTAGCACCTTACCTTACACCCCCGCCGTTCCTTACTTATTTACCACAAAATACTCCTTTATAAGTGATTAACCATGACGTGTGTGGTACTGTGGTTTCTGGAGATACTGGAGGAGACAGGAGAGAAGAGAGAAAGGCATTGTGACAGTGTTATTGCCGTATAACACTGTCACACAACCATCAGCTGACAAGATATGTGTCAAGCTCACTCACTCAGGCCAAAGCAGCATCCGCTGGGTGACTCCCAACTCAAGCTCAAACTCAAGCTCCTTTCCTCCTTCCTCTTCTCTATGTAGTGTTGGCCGAAGCCACCACCCCGGGAGGCGGGTCACAAACCCTAGGCTAACACCCAGTACCCATTCACTGCTGGGTGGACAGGGGCTTGGGGCATTTTCAGGATATTTTTTTTGGGAAAAAGTGAGTCTTACAAGCTGTACAATACGGTAGGTACACAGCCCTCAAGTTAACCTCTAGGGCCTACCATCCCACCCCTGGAGGTCACTGCCTAATGGCGCTGTAGGCACACACACACTAAATTACTAAGAAAAGTAGAAAGTAAAGAGGACTGTGAGGATTTACAAAAGGATCTAGATAAGATTTTCAGATGGAGTCAACTATGGGAAATGGAGTTTAATGCTAAAAAGTGTAAAGTGATGAAAGTGGGCAGTAGCAAAAAGAGACAGAGAGGAAAGTATTCGATGGGAAATGAATGGATAATCAAAACAAAGGTCGAAAAAGATCTGGGAGTATGGATTACGGACAATTTGTCACCTGAGAAGCATATAAACAAGATTACAGGAGATACATATCAGTTGCTGAGGAATATAAGAATGGCATTCAAATATCTGGATGAAGAGATGATTAAGAAATTGACAACATCTTTGATTCGACCAAGGTTGGAATATATGGCAGTGATTTGGTCACCACATAAAAAGAAGGATATAAGGAAGATTGAGAGAATACAAAAAGCAGCCACAAAAATGGCTCCAAGCCTGAGAGATTTACCATATGAAGAAAGACTTTCAAGACTAAAACTCCCAACTCTTGAGAAAAGAAGAGAAAGGGGAGATTATATAGCAGTGTATAGAGCATCAGTGGGTCTAGAAAAAATTGTTGACCACTAGCCCAAATTTATTTTTGTGTACGATACCCGCCATCCATTTTAATTTTAAATTTAAACCGTTCTTTTTCTTACTCTTCCTTGTAGATAACCACTTCTTCATTTTTTTGGTCCAAAACTCTCCAATAGAATTTCTGTTTTCCTCTTCCGTTCTCAATTCGTTTTTTCTTTGACTTCTTTAAACAGTACATTCAATCTGGCTCTTTCTTCCTCATTCATACTTTTGTTTTTCCATATTTTCTTAAATTCTTTTGTCTCTGCCAGTTTCCCTGCCTTAGGACCAGTGGTTCTTAACCTGGGTTCGATCGAACCCCAGGGGTTCGGTGAGCCGGTCTCAGGGTTCGGCGGTGGCCCTCCGAAACACATTGCAATCTTTACTATTATTGTTGTAATGCTGGATTATTCATTATAGTAAATTATACGCGATATTATCGTATATTTAAGCAATGCGGTGGAAGGAGAGTTATGTGTGATTGGTGTATATGTGTGTTTGTGTTCACTCGCCACGTCTCCTTTCGAGGAGTGGGACATATAGGGGGGGAGCACTCGGCCATGACCCCCCTTTTGTCCCAAAGGGACAAAATAGTCTGCCATTGAATATCAAATTTGTGCAATATATCCCTTCTGATGCCTCAAAAAGCCCCTAAAAATGCTTGATTTTCAAAACATTTCGTGACCCACTCCTCAGACCACCCAGCTGTAGAGGCTTGCTTCGCTCCACTCCCCACCCCCTTCCCTTTCCAAGAACCTTTATACGCCACTGCTTCCGAGTCCTTCCTTCCTTATTCTTATTATCCAAATATACTCTTGAATTTTAATGCATTTTTTCTTTGATTTTTTTATCTTATTTTTCTTTCCATGCATATTTGAGGGGTTCGGCTGGTGTGCGGAGTTTTTCGTAAGGGTTCGATGCCTCTGAAAAGGTTAAGAACACTGCCTTAGACAATATATCTTGTGCTGTAGCTTGTGACCTTAACTTAACTTTTAAGGGGCGGGCCCCTCCTTCCTCATATTTGCCTAACCTATGTATCTCTTCTATTTTTTCATCTATCTCTGTATTTTCTTCTACTACTTTGAATATTTCTTTTGCCGAATGTTTAAGAACGAACGGTGCCAGGTAACCGGCACTTAAACCCAATTGATTTTGACACAAAGGCTTTAATGGGTACAACGTTTTATGTCACGCTAATAAAAACGTGTACGGAGTAATAACAAATACAACAAAACACACTTATGGAGACTATTGCGGTAGTGCAGTTTCCCTCACCGAGCGTTCTAAGGAAAGTGACGCTCCCCGTTGGGGCCGGTATGCAGCACGGCGATTTCAAAACACTGGCGCGTAAACAGTCCAGAGATATAGTGGTTAAATTATTCAAAAGAAATATTAAATCTGATACTGTCTTCACTAATACTGGAGCTCCTCAAGGGTGTGTTCTTTTGCCGTGACTTTTCACTCTGTACACAAATAATTGCAAAAGCAACTATCCTAGCTGTCCCATAGTCAAATATGCAGACGATACTGCAATTATAGGTAAAATTAAGAATGATAACTCCAGAGAATTTTTAACTCAAGTCAGTAACTTTGTAAATTGGTGTAATGAAAATTTCTTAACCCTCAATGTAAAGAAAACAAAAGAAATGATAATAGATTTTAGAGTAAAAAAAAAAATTATGTGCCTGACCCTATTGTTATAGCCAATGAACAAGTTGAAAGAGTGAATGAATACAAGTACTTAGGCATAACCATTGATGACAAATTAACAGGCTCTCCAAGTACACAACAGGTGTACAAGAAATGTCAGCAACGTATCCATTTTCTAAGGATATTGGGAAACATCCGAGTAGATAAAGTAATATTGTCTCTATTCTATAAGTCCGTAGTAGAATCCATCTTGTGTTTCTCAATTACATTATGGTATGGAAGAATAACATGTAAAGACAAAAATAAAATGAAGAAAATTGTAAAGACCGCGGGTAGACTCCACGCAAAAACTGTACCACTAGATGAAATATACAATAGCAGTGTAATGAAGCAGGTAGATAAGATCATGAAATGATGTAAATCACCCACTGAACTGTCAATACACTTTTCTTAGATCAGGCAGGAGATTAGCACTCCCTATGCAACACACAAGTAGATTTAAAAATTCTTTTATTCCAAAGAGTATAAAACTGTACAACTATATAGCATCCCAGTAACTTAGGTCTGTAAATAGTTATATCACTGTGGTGCGTGCATATAGGTGGTGACAGGTATCTGGTATTAGGAATGATACTCTGTAAATAGTATGATTAATATACTTCATTTTGTATTGTAAAATTGTTATTTTCACTCTACGGGTGAGCTTTATGCCAAAACGAATTTCATGTTGTATGTATTCAATGTGACAATAAAGTTATCTTATCTTATCTTATCTAATATAAATTCTTTAACATTTTGTTTGACCTTTTACCAATCATGAATTACTAAATTGTATTTTCTTTCAGAGAGGAGATGAAACATTTTACACGAATGACAAAAAGACTGCATTCTCCAGCTAAACAGAATATGGTACTCATGGGTCGTAAGACATGGGATTCCATTCCTCCAAAGTTTCGACCACTTCCAGGGCGCTTTAATGTAGTGCTATCATCCCAGATCAGGTAAGAATGAATAGTTGCTGTATCAATTAGATAAATTTCCTGCATAGTTTACTCACCAGTTGAAACACCCACCAGTGTGGGTTTAAGGTTTAATGGTTTAAGTAGTACTTGATGTGCTTTATTTTCATATGGGTTCGAGGCAGTGGCATATCTAGGGTGTAGCAGGCCTGGCACGTGCCCTGGGCGCCACTTGAAGGGGTGCGCCAAATCTTCCTCAAGTAAACCTCTTATTTAAGTCCACCATGCTCTGCTGAGTTTAGAAAGAGAAGAAACTGAAAAAAAATTACTATGACCAAATCACAGACCAATTTGCATCAGTGAAAGCAAGGAAGGTGCAGATGAAATGTTCATGTAGAAGATGTTGACGTAGTGCAATAATTTGTTAATTAAAAGTTTTGATTAACGAGCCTGAATTGTTCGTTTAACCTGATAATATGGTAATAAGTAATCTAAAGGATAGGTGTCAGATGTTTGAACAGGGTATGAATAAAAAATGAAAAAGATCTACAATCCAAACTAAAAAAAGGCATAATTAATTAACACAAAACATAATAACCTAACCTAGCACACACACAAACACACGTGACACACACCGCGTCAGCTGTGTGTACAAGACGCGCGCTGGGAGGCTCCTACAAAACTGGATATGCTGACTGGCTGCAGTGACCACCAAGGATGCAGAGGAACCTGAAAGACCTTAAGTACTTATAGGTTAGAGCTATGTAGTTAGAAAGTCCCGTCTCCAAATGATTTACCTAAAAAAGTGAAAATTATTGGAAGTGGAAATAACGTAAACAAGGATGGACAAAATGGCGGATCAGCTGGGACCCCTTTCGATGGATTTAATAACACAGAAAAAGACATATTATGGCTGAAAACGCCCCCGAGAAGAGTTGTAATGTTAGAAAATTTTGTTCAGAATTTTTTGGAAAAATTTGGAAGAGGAAAAAAAATGTACGTTTGGAAAAGATAATAAATTTTGAAAATAAGTGGATGAATTAAACGGAAACCCAAGACGATAAAGGTAGTGAAAACTGCCCAGAAATGTTTCATAATAAAAATGGAAAAACACAGGGGAAATAAAAAGATAAAAGAAAGACAGGGAAGATAAAAAAGAAAAAACCAAGGAATTTTACCCCAAATAATTGAAGTCAAAAAATGAAAAAAAAAAACCTGACAAAATTGTAGAAAAAAGTAATAAACAAAAGGAACATTTGTAAAGATACGGTAGACAAAAAGAAATGTGTCACCCTTTTTTTGGGTTTTTAAAGGAAAAAGTGCCCAAAAAAAACAAAAGATAAGAGGAAAAAAAGAAAAATGTCAAAAAAAAATTTAATGTAGTAAAAAATCGGGGGAAAAAGAAATAGAAGAGATAATATTAGGGAAATATAAGAGGGGGGGGCCCCCCGCCCCTTAAAATTTAATTTAGGCACAAAATACAGCACTAGATTATTTCTAAGCGGGGGAAAATGGCAAAGACAAAAGATTATAAAAAAAAAGGGGAAAAAAAGATAAAAATGATGAAAAAAGAGCCATATGAAGTCTGCTAAAGAACCCAAAAGAAAAAAAAAAATTTAGAAGGGTTTAGGAAAAAACAGAAATTTTTGGAGATTTTAGCCCAAAAAACTGAAGAATGGTACCTAAAAGGAAAAGAAAAGAGAAGACAGTCCAAAGGAAAAAAAAAAAGGATGGCAGGTATCGTAAAAATAAAATGGGCTAGTGCAACATTAACAGAAGTAAACGATTACCTGAGACCAAAAAAAAACCAACATTTAGGTTAGTAGAAACGAAGCTGAGTAAATTTCTGGGGAGGTGCAGTTGGGAGGGTCAAATAATGTAGGAGGGAAATAGAAACCAGAAAAAGGGAGGTGGTGAAATGATGTTAACAAAGAAAGATGTGGTAGTGGGAAAAAGGGGAAAAGGGAAAAAGGAGGGCAGGGGGTTTTTAAAGGTAGAATTGGTGAGAAAAAAGGAAAGAAAAAGAATTTAGTATCGTATACATTCCACCTAAGAAAAATTTCCTGGGGGAGAGGAGTATGGGACTTTTATAAGAGACACAAGCAAGTTTTTAAAAAATATATGGAAAATTGTGAGAACATAATTTTGTAGGAGTTTTTTAACTGAAAAGAAGTTTCCTGGGAAGAAGGGTATATGGGAGGAGGAGAAGACTCAGGGGGTGGTATATTTTTGGATTTGGGGTAATGAAAACATATGACTCAGTGGATTAAAGAGAACAAAAAGATTCGGGGAAAGTGAAAAACCACAAGACGACCTACTTTGAGAAAGAACTGAAGAAATTAGAAAAATAAATTATCAGTCCCCCATTTGGAAAGAGCACCATGTATTTTTAAATTTTTGAAATAAATGATAGCAAAAAAGAGGGGAAAGAGAAGAACCAAAAAAGGAAGATACAATTAGGGAAAAGCAGACTTTGTCGTTTAAAAAAACATTTTTCGGAGAGACAGACGGAGTAATTTCCATGAGCAAGAGTCCCAAAAAAAGGGGTGATACATCCAAATCTCACGAAGGAAAAAATAGTTATGTTCCAAGGTAGTTATCAGAGAAAAAAAAAAAAAAGAAGGGGTTTAAAAAGAAAATGGAATTAGCAAGACTAAAGAAAAAAACATGGAACAGTTGGAGAAAAAAAGGAGGTAAAACCTTTGGGGAAAAGTACAAAGCAACTAGAAAAGAATATGTAAAACCCGAAGAGAAGAAGAAAGAAACTATAGGGAATAAAATAAAAAAATGAAAAGAACAAACCAAAACTTTTCTAGAATTTTAAAGGGAAAAATGAAAAAAAAAGGGGAATAAAACAAAGGTAAAGGCATGGGGTTTATGAGATGAAATTACAAACCAGATGATGAATAAGTGCTTACAGACTTTATTTACAAGAGAAAGGTTTTTAAAATGAAAAAAAAAATAGAAAAAGAAAATTAATGGAGACATAAAAGTAGAGTATAGAAGTAAAAAAGGGTAATGGAAAAAGATGGAGAAAAGCCCCGGGGCCGATGAAGTGTGACCTGGAAATGAAAAAGTGCAGTAACCAACAACAGGGGAAATTAATAGGTAATTTTAAGTTTCCCAAGGAGAGCAGAGTCCCCCCTTGATTGGAAAAGAGCAAATATTGTGCCAATTCACAAAGGGGAACAAAGAAGAAAAACTAAAAATTTCGGCCCTATCATAAAAAGTGTTTTGGGAAAAAAGTGTGAAAAAATTGTGAAGGACAAAGGGTTTAAATATTGAAGAGCAAAAAACACCGCAGGTGGCCCCGGTTTGGGTTTAGAGGAGGAATGCATGTACAACGAATTTATAAGCTTTTTCTCGGAAGTAGAGTGACACAGGAAAGAGAGGGGTGGGTCGATTGCATTTCTTGGCCCAAAGAAGGCATTTTACAAGGTACCTCATAAAAAGACTGCTCTGAAGCTAGAACCGAGGAGGATTGAAGGGTGGTTTTCTGAATGGAGGAAGACTTTTAGAAAAGAGAGATGGAACAGTAAAAAAAGATAAAGTAGAATGTGCAGAGTGATAATGGATTTCCCCAGGATCAGTATTGGCCCCGTGTGTTTTTGGGCTTGTAAAAGTATGACAGAAGGAGAAAAGTTATGGTTTTTTCGCTGATGATGCTAAATTTCTAAGAAATTTTGAAATTTAAAGAGGGCTGGAGGATTTACAAAAGGATTAGTAAAATTTTTCAGAGGGGGTCAACTATGGGAAAGGGTTTAATGCAAAAAGGTAAAGTGATGGGAAGTGGGAAATAGCAAAAAGAGACAGAGAGGAAAGTATTCGATGGGAAATAAGGAAATCAAAAACAAAGGGGGAAAAGATCTGGGGGTTTTGATTAAGGCAAATTTTTCACCAGAGAAGCATATAAACAAGATCCCGGGGGAAAACATATCAGTTGCGAGGAATATAAGAATGACATTCAAAATATTGGATAAGAGATGTCAAGAAATTGATAAAATCTTTGATTCGACCAAAGGGTGGGAAAAAAGGGAGTGATTTTTCACCACATAAAAAAAAAGGATATAAGGGGAAAATTGAAGAAAACAAAAAGGGAGCCCCAAAAAAGGCTCCAAGTGAGGATTTTCCCTATGAAAAAAGATTTCAAGACTAAATCCCAACACTTGAGAAAAAAAGAGAAAGGGGGGATTTTATAGCAGTATAGAGCATCAATGGGTCTGTAAAAAATAACAAGAAGATCTGTTTTGTGGGATGATAAATACAAGAGGGCATGAGAAAAAATTTAAAAGGACAAAATGCAATAGAGAATAAAAAAATACAGCTTTTCCCCCATAGAAGCAGGGGGCCTGGAACAACCTTTATGAAAATGATTAATGCAAAATATTCGGACTTCAAAAGGAAGTGGATAAAAGTAATTTGGGGGACGGGACAGTACGAGCATAGCCTTTCCTGTAGTTACAACTAGGTAAATAAACTAGGTAATACACACGAAAAAGGGGAGTGAAAACATGAGAAATTAATGCAGTACATAAGAAATTGAAAATGGGGACAAAGGAAATGAAAGATTAAAGAAGACATGGAAGATGGAACAGGGGAAAAAACCAGAAAGCTTAGTCAAATAATTTGAAATCAAAAAAAAGAAAAGAAAAAAATTACCTAAGTATTTGTCAAATGATCCAAAAAAAAAATTTGTAAAGGGTACGTGGACAAAAAAAATGGTATCATTTTTTTCGTAAAGAAAAAATGTGAAAAACATTTGGAAGAGGAAGAAAAGAAAAATGGCAAAAAAAATATTAAAGTAGTAGAAAAAATTGGGATAGATGAAAAAATAGAAAAATACATAGGCATAGTAATTTTTTTCCTATTTATATGGCATATAAAGATATGCCTAAAAAAGGAAAGCATATAGGTTAGGCAAATATGAGGGGGGAGGGGCCCCCGCCCCTTAAAAGTTAAGTTTAGGTCACAAAATACAGCATAGTATATTTTCTAAGGCATGGAAACTGGCAAAGAAGAAGAATATAGAAAAAAGGAAATAAAAAATATGAAGAGGAAGAAAGAGCCAGATTTTAAATGTTTAAAAAAGCCAAAGAAAAAACCGAATGAGAAAGAAAGAGGAAAAAAAGAAAAATTTTATTGGAGAGTTTTTTACCAAAAAATGAAGAAGTGTATCTAAAAGAGAAAGAGTAAAAAAGACAGTTTAAAGGAAAATTAAAAAGGATGGGGGTGCAGAAAAAAAATTAAAGGGGGTAGTGTCAAAATTAACAGAAGAAACATTTCCTGAGAGCCAAGAAACCAACAATTGGGTTTTGTAGAAACGAAGTAAGTGATTCTGAGGTGTGCCAGTGAGGAGGGTCAAAATTTAATGATGGAGGCGAAAAAGAATCAGAAAAAAAGGGGGGTGGTGTAATGTAGTCCCTGAGCCAAGACCCGAATTTTTTGGGATATCGGTACCACCCCGGGGTGACTAAAATTTTCTAGGTGTTTTTGCTTGTACATGTCTTAGTTTTTGTTTTGATATGTGCCCCTTTACACTGGTACTTAATGGTCGTTTTCCCTTCTTGAATAGACACACCCTACCCAAAATTCAGAATTTTTTAAAATTTTAAATTTGGGGACAGGGAAACCTTAAATTTTCACTTTTTAAAAATTTTTAAAAAAAAATGAGGGGTTTTTTTTAATTTTGGGGTTTT
>JACEEZ010022302.1:0-37500 GCA_016584305.1 Chionoecetes opilio
TCTATAACTTTTTAATTTTTTATGTTATTTTATATTAACTAAAATTAAACTAAAATAAAAATTAGGGTCTTAAATTTATTGTTATATTAAATAAAACTTATTAAATATTTAAAATTTTAATTTAAAAAAATTTTAAATATTAAAATTAAAAAATATTTTAATATTTTTTATGGGGTTTATAATAAACTATTTTTATTCTTTCTTTTTTTTAAATTTTTTAATTGTATTGGTATATAATAAGTCTATATAAACTAATATACTTATATTAGTATATTTTATTATATAAATAAAATATACTAATATAGTATATATATATATATATATATATATATATATATATATATATATATATATATATAAAATATATATATATATATATATATATATATATTATATATATATATATATATTTATATATATATATATATATATATATATTTATATGATATATATATATATATATATTTTAATAATATTATATATATATATATTATTATATTATATATATTTATATATATATATATATATATATATAATTATTAATATAGTAATATTAAGTATATATATATATATATATATATATATATATATATATATATATAATATTTATTATTATATATATATACTATTATATATATTTATATTATTTTATATATAGTTATATATATATATATATATTTTATATTTATATATATATATATATATATATAGTATTTATATTATACTATAGTAAAATATATATATATATATATATTATTAATATATATATATATATTTATATATATATATATTTATATATATATATATATATATATAAGTATATATATATATATATATATATATATATATATTTAATATATATATATATATATTTATATATATTATATATTATATATATATATATTATAATATATATTTATATATATATATATATATATATATATATATATATATATATATATAAATATATAAGATATAATATAATAGTATATAAATAAATATATAATTATAAATATAAATATATATATATAAAATATAATAATATTATATATCATATAATAATAGTATAATATATATATATATATATATAAATATATAGGTATAATATATAATATAACAATAATATATATATTTTTACTATTATATAATAATATATACTATAATATATGATATAATATATATATATAAAATAATATACTATATTAATATATATAAATTATCTATATATTATATATTTTATATATATAATATATATATATATATAATATATATATATATATATATAATATAAAATTAATTTTTAGGGATAGGGAGTGATTTGGTCACAAGGGAGCGGTACGTAAAAATATGAGCTAAAACCCTCTGTGGGGCCTGATTTGGAATTTTAAACAAAATATTTAAAAATACCCCAAGCCCCGAAGCTTCGAAACCCTATAAACCCAGCACAAAAAGTCCTATCCTCATTTTTCCCTTCCCCAAATTTAAAGCCCTTTAAACCCTAGGACTTATCCAAAATAAACATAAAAAAATTTAAATCATTTTTTGCTAAATAAACTATCCCTTAATTTCCCCAAAGGGCCCGATCGGGAAGCGTGCCTTATACCGGGAACGCCTCACAGGGGAGGGGTTGTCGAGATTCGCAGAAATTTGTTGCCCCTCGGGTTTTGGCTTCATTTCCCTGGAACACCCCGGAAACGGGAGAGTTCGAAACCAAGGGCTTCGACCTCAGGCCCCGGAGCATTCTGCCCCGGAAAAGGGCCCAGGGGGATTTCCTCGGGAAAAAATTCTGGGGCGGTGCCCTGATCAGGGGGTTCGGGTCCCGGTTTTCTCAAAAATAAAAAGGTTTTAACATCACCCGATTTGGGGCAGTTTTTAAAATCCCAATTGTTTTTAAAAATACGTATTTTAAATTTTTTTTGTATTTAAAAAAATGTTTTTTTTAAATATTTGGGTTTGGGTCATGTTTTTAAAATCAGATTTAAAACCTTTTTTGATAAATTTAAAAACATTGTTTTTAAATACATTTAATATAAAAATTAAATACTTTTTATCAGTAAAATTTTGGGCCCTAAACCCGCCCAAATATCCCGGCAACCCCGATGTTACTGGAACCAGTGTTTCCACTGTCAAAGGAAAAGTCCTAATTTCAAAGGGCATTTTGGCCTGGAAAGGGGGTTTTTATGGGGAAACCCAAAAACTAAAGGGGAAAACCTATGGAAATTTTAAAAATTTTTTGGACATGTTTAAAATTTTTTGTGTTATAAAAGTATTTCCCAAAAAATCGAAAAACAATTGAAGTTTTAGTATTTAGTATTTATATTTCCTTCGGTTTAAAAAGGGATTTAGTATTTTATTAAATTTTTAATTTTTTTTCCCTGTATTAGATTTTTGTATTTAAATACATTTCGTTTTAAAAAGTATTTAGTATTTAGTTTTTTAAAAAACATTCTCCCTGTTTTAGTATTTTTATTTAAATACATTCAATGTATTTAGTGCCCCTCTGGAAAAATCATTAGGACATAAGGCTTTGGTTTTTTGGGAAATTCCCAATGTGGGGAAAATGTCCCTCACCACCCGCCGTAAAAAAACATTATTATGGGAAGACAACGGGGCCCGGTTTTTCGACTGGAAGTTTCCCCGGGAAACCTTGAACTTTGGGGCCACCAAAAATACTTTTAAAATTTTAACTCCCCCCATGAAAATATCGGAGCCTGGCCGCACGGCATGAGAATCAAAATTGGAGTTGCCTGCCTCCTCAGGACCCTGGTATTAAGGTCACTTTGGATCATAGAGAGATGAGTCCGCACCCCTCGGTTCATGAGTAGCCGTGAAGGAGTCTGCTGGGTAGTGCTCTGCGGGGTATTCCTATACTTGAATAGAAAACGGTTGATTCGAACAATCCAAGGTAAGGATTTATCCATCTTCCTCATACAAGCCTTGTAGCTCCGGACGGCTCGTTCTGCCAAGCCGTTGGTGGATGGATGTCTCGGGGCTGACTTTATGTGCTTGATGTCGGTCTTCTGACAATACTTACTAAATTCCTCACTAGTGAAGGCAGTCCCATTATCTGTAACCATTGTAACAGGAAGACCATGACTCGCAAATATGGAATTTAAAGCGTCTGTTGTGGCGTTAGTAGAAGTATTGGGCATTAACTTAACCTCCAGCCACTTCGAATGCGAGTCAATCACAATGAGAAAAAGTTTACCCATAAATGGCCCAGCATGATCAACGTGTATTCTTGACCACGGGATAGAAGGCCACTCCCAAGGAAGTAGTTCAGCAACTTCAGGGGCATTTTGATGTTCATCACATTCCCTGCAAGCTTTCACAGTACTCTCAACGTCCTTATCTATTCCAGGCCACCACACGTAGCTACGACTCAGCGCCTTCATCCGTACCATACTAATGTGGGTGTCGTGAAGTAGTCCCAGCACACCATCTCGGGATCCCTCTGGTATAATTACACGCGAACCCCACAGGAGACAACCATCCTTAAGAGATATTTAATACCTCCTGATGTAATAAGGCCCATAGACATCACCAGGATCTTTACTAGGCCAACCCCATTGAACCCACTGCAACACTTGTGAAAGGATTGGCTCACGTTGAGTCCCCCTTCGTATGACGGCAGCATTTACTACTTCAGCAGAGTCCAGCAACCCAATCACTAAATTCAGATCCTCCGGCGTATGTCCACGTTTTTGCAGGTCAGGGAGTGGAAGTCTACTAAGAGCGTCTGCATTCGAATTGTCTGGGCCCTTTTTGTACTGAATATTATAGTCATAAGCAGATAAGGTAAGCGCCCAACGCCGAACACGAGGTGAGGCCATGGTAGGGGAAGCTGCATTGCTTCCGAACAGGTAAGTTAAGGGCTTATGATCCGTCACTAGGGTGAATTTTCTACCGTATAGAAACTGATGGAATCGTAACACTCCAAACACTAGAGCCAGGCCCTCTCTATCAATCTGAGCGTAGCTAGTTTCTGCCTTAGTAAGCGTGCGGGACGCGAACGCCACCGGTCGTTCAGTACCATCTGGAAACTTATGCGAGAGCACAACACCCAAGCATTGGGGACTGGCGTCACACTCTAGCAGGAGAGGAAGTTCGGGATTATAGTGAACAAGCACTTGTGAAGTACTAAGGATGTCTGCAGTTCGCCGGAAAGTTTCCCGCTCGGCTTTACCCCTATTCCAGGCAACATCCTTCTTGATCAGGTGGTACAACGGTGATAAAATATCAGACAAGTTGGGAAGGAATTTGGCATAGTAATGTATGAGCCCGAGAAATTATCTTAATTCGGCCTTGTTTGATGGTCTAGGCGCCTCCTTTACAGCCCTTACCTTCTCGTCCGTGGGATGGAGTCCTTCAGCATCAATACGATGACCCAAATACTCTACAGACGGTTGTAGAAATGAACAGTTCTTTTTCTTGACCTGTAGCCCCGCCTGCTGGAGACGCTTCAGTACTTGCTCCAGGTGGTTGCGGAGATGTTCCTCGTCATCTTTCTCGGTGATCAAAATGTCATCAAGATAGACGCTAACACCTTGTAATCCCTTCAAAACTTTTTTTTTTTTTTTTTTTTATACATTTGTGCCTATAGCGCCTGTAGGCAGTGGTGACCCAGGGCTCGGATGGTAGGCTCTGGAGGTTCACTTGAGGGTTCTGATGGTTGGTCCTCGCCCGTGGTGGCGCAGGCAGGATTCTTATAGTGACGCCTGTGAAGCTCATGCCGCCCCTCTGTGTCCTCCGATGCACTCGCAATCGAAGGTAGAGTTGATGGGCAGGGCATGTGGGTGTTCTTAGGCCACTCGACGGTGCAGAAAGGGTTTGGTTTTCTTCGGGGATCGAACTCGGGTCACCGAGAACGCCAGTCGGAGACGCTAACCACTCCACTACCGCCTCCCCAATTGCAGATGATGCGCTGAAAAATACCAACAGAAGCATTAACTTCAAAAGGTAACCGTCTAACCTTGAAGAGTCCCATGTGAGTGTTTACAGTCAGGTATTCTTGGTATCGGTCATCTATAGGAATCTGTGAATAAGCTGAATGCAAATCAATTTTAGTGAATCTTTCCCCTCCTTGTAACTCGGCAAATATATCCTCGATTCTGAGCAAAGGGTAGAAATCCACTCTACATACCTGATTTATGGTGACTTTATAGTCTCCACACAGCCTTACAGAACCATCACTCTTTACGATGGGAACAAGGGGTGCTGCCCAGTCAGAATAATCAACAAGCTGCGAGATACCGAGCTGCACATTCTTCTCTATGGCTTCTTGCACTTTCCCTTTGATTGCGTAGGGAACAGGTCTTGCTTTAAAGAATCGAGGTTTGGCACAGTCTTCTATGAAAAGCTTCACTGGTGATCCTTTGTACTCTCCGAGATTACATCTAAACACCTCAGGGTATTTAGCGAGGACATCCTCCACACTATTTTGCACCACACTACAGATGTTAGGCCAATCCAAACGAATGTGTGATAGCCAATTACGGCCCATGAGCGAAGGACCATCCTGCTCAACTACCACTAGAGGTAAAGAGCTGACGTGTTGATCACCATACTTAACAGCCACTTTAGCACATCTTTATAGCTTGTCCTGTGCATGTAGTAAGCTGTTTTTAAATCTTTCAAGAGGAATATCACTAAACATAATATTGTAAGTTGATTTTGAAATTAGTGAAATAACAGCACCAATATCCACTTGCATCGTGATGTTTCTAGATTGAACTTGAATAGTGATTTCAATAGCAGAAGTTTTCAGAGTACTCACGTTACAAACAGTATAACACTCCACATCACTATCCTTAGAAGAAACTGCACCAGCATCGTCTTGCTCCACCAGATGAGTTGAACGAGTGACTTTCCTCTTGCCGTGACTGTCTTTCCTCGCTGGCTGTGGGCTTCCCTGACGCTGATGGTGAACTGGGTCTCGACACACCCTACTGATATGCCCCTTACGGCTGCAGGCATGACACACAGCATCCTTGAATTTACAGAAGCGCCGGTAAGGGATACCACCACAGCCATAACATTGACCCTTTGGAGCAGAACGCACTTCACGAACCTCATGCACAAACAGCCGAGGCATCACTCACACTCGAAGCAGCAGCTGCCGCCTGGATATTTTCTGCATTTGATTGAGCCGATTCCATCGCCAGAGCCTCTTGCAGGGCTTTGGCGAAGCTCACATCATCCGACATGGAGAGCAACCTTGTCTGGATCTTGTCATTGCCGATCGGAACAATAAATCTGTCCCGCAAGGGTTCGTTCAAGTCCGTGAACTTGCAATCTTGGGCAGCCTGTCGTAACCTCACAACGAAGGAAGAAATGGGCTCTCCTTCCCTCCTGGCCAGAGTATAAAACTTGAACCGGGAGACAATTTTGCTCGGCGGTGGCTTCACATGTTCCTGAACAAGCGTTACCAGCTCGTCAAACGACTTAGCTTCCGGCTCCAGGGGCTACATTCAGAGAGGCTAACTTCCGGTCTTCACGACCTAGCGACTTCCAACAGCTGTTTTGGGCAACTTTTGGCATTCTGCGGGCAGATTGATGAAGTACTTAAAGACGTTAAGCTGTTAAAACATAGCGACCACGGTAGGGGTGGCGTAGAGCACGCAATATACATAAAAATACTCATAAATTGAGTATATATGATGTTTTCTGACTCAAGAACTGAACAGGGCAAGTATACAAATGAAATTAGGCCATAAAACTATCTCCTACCCTCGTGGTGAGTTTATTATGAGTTTGTTATGGGGTGATGGGCCGAGTGGTGAACGGCGGCACCTCACACGCAGACCACCTCGCTTGAGTCGCTTCACTACCCCGGCGGGTAGCTGCCACTAACCGCCACGCATCAGACTGAAGGTATAATGGCTCCCTTTTCCTTAATAAAACCCTAAGCCCTTGTCCATCCAGCCGTGATGGGTATCGGGTGTTAGCCGGGGTTTGTGACCCGCCTCCCGGGGTGGTTGCTTCCCCCAAATGGCAGGAAGACCAGTTACGAATAGAGAGATTATCAAGCGGGGAAGATCACCCATAGTGACACCGTAGCGCCACTGCCATATCTCGTACCAGAATCCCCGCGACTTCCGGGTTGTACAAATAGAGGAAGTTAGTTAAGCTAAACACCGTGCCCTTTAACTCTTTCT
Organism: Chionoecetes opilio; assembly: GCA_016584305.1. Taxonomy (NCBI): domain Eukaryota; kingdom Metazoa; phylum Arthropoda; class Malacostraca; order Decapoda; family Majidae; genus Chionoecetes; species Chionoecetes opilio. Next base: position 7,158 of record JACEEZ010022302.1, read on the forward strand.
GAATGTCTGCCCTGGGGCGCCACCAACGTGCAGATAAGGTCGTAAGTCTCCAGACCCACGGAAGACAGGAGGATTTGTCGCTGCTTGACGCCGTCGGTGATCCCATTGGCTCCGAAATAATTTTTCAGAACAGCAATATATCTTCCCCAATCCTGGTCTCTATGGAACTTCTCAAGGTGACCGCACACAGGCATGGTAGGCAGCAGGGGGAACCATGTATCCTCGTCGCCAATGTTAAGTAGTGCACCAGGTTGAGGAGGAGTGTATAAACGGCGTGGTAGCTTCCAGGTTTATTGAGGCCTGAAAGGCAGCCGCTTCTTAACTGACGACAGGACAATCACCAGTTACCAACTCACTTACTATGAACCTGAACAACACAACAAGTCGAAGCTTCGTACCCTATAAACCCAGCACAACAAGTGCCTATACTACATATACATAATATATATATATTATATATATATATATATATATATATATATATATATATATATATATATCAATAATTATTGCCATAAGTGATTTAGTAAATAATATATGAATTTACTACCATAAAGAGTTTTACCTCTATTTTTACACAGTATATGCAGATAAAATATCACATAATTGGTTTGCGGTTTGCGGACTTGTGGTTGCGGAAGTGTGAACTTCAAGAAATTTGCGGACTTGCGGTTGCGGAACTAAAGGATTGAAGTTTGCGGATTTGCGTTTGCGAAAGTGGATTTTCGTTTGCGGTGCCCACCTCTGATATATATATATATATATATATATATATATATATATATATATATATATATATATATATATATATATATATATATATAGCTAGATAGATAGATAGATAGATATTAAACGTTCATGGAATGTGATCATCCAAAGCAATACGAAATTAAGCTTAATATAAGGATAAATTATACATTTCATAAATATATCTTAATTGAACAGATATATACGTGCGAGTGTACGGTCAGGTAGTTACCAAGAGAAGTATGCAAAAGGGGTATATATATACTTGTTTAATGCTATTTCATCCATTTTGTGTAAAAGTGTTACTTTTGTTGAGGCATGACATGTGTTAAGTCTCTACCCTCGTTGCAGGTGGCAGGAAGGATTCAAGCAGTGCCAATACTGAGTGCACAAAGTAACTACAAAGTGGATCAGGCTGCCGCGCCACCTTCAACCTCAAATGGAAGAGGCAGCCCAGAGCAGCACAGGGTCACGTGGGGTCAGGAGGTCATCCAGCATATTGATTCCAGGCATATTTAAGATGCATTTATTGGCTACAATTAGCTCAACATTAGATAAAGGGAAAGGTGGAAATATATTAGTAATTTTCATATCAAATTATGTATTTATATATAATTCCGCATCTTCTAGTATGTTGGATATTTGATTGGATTATTTTGATTGCGAATTAAAAATGATACGTATGAGAAAGATATAAATTCAGCAACTAAGGTTACTAGACAGGGTTAATTAAATAGGAAAACACTATCCGGTTGCGCCCCGAAATTTGATCGCAAAATTGGGTTTTATATCATAAGTGGAGCTCCTCAGTGACTCCAGCCCCAGACGTCCACTCCTGACCCAGCCAGATCCAAGTGTGGCGAATCAAAACAATGCGAGAGATAGGTAGGTAGATAGCTAGAGAGAGAGAGAGAGAGAGAGAGAGAGAGAGAGAGAGAGAGAGAGAGAGAGAGAGAGAGAGAGAGAGAGAGAGAGAGAGAGAGAGAGGAGAGAGAGAGAGAGAGGAGAGAGAGAGAGAGAGGAGAGAGAGAGAGAGAGAGAGAGAAAGACAGAGAGAGAGAGAGAGAGAGAGAGAGAGAGAGAGAGAGAGAGAGAGAGAGAGAGAGAGAGAGAGCAGAGATGAACCGAGAAACGTTAAATGTACTGTACATGTGATAATTCCGTAATTTTTAAATAGTGGAGGAAAGTAGTTCAACACAAAAAAAATAACAAAAAATCATGCTTAGGATTTATTTTCAACATATAAAATGTTCATTATTGGTATTATCATTGTTACAAATCTCATTTTATCATCAATGCTATTATCATTATTACCCGTTTTGGTCAGTCAACTAGAATGCTCATTTGTGAAGTTAGAGTGGTGATTTGAAATGGCGGGACGAACCGGCAAAGGGAGAGTAATAGTGGACTGCTAATGTATTCGTTTAGCAATCGTTTCCCCCTGTCCCTCCATCTTCACTATATTTGTATCTGTATTTAGATTTTTAGTTATTGTTCCCCGTATTCTGTTGTAGTTTTTAGTATCATTAACCTCTATGTATTTCTAGTTCTTTCAGCTTTTTACTATTTTGTTCTTCTTCCTCCTGCTGCTGCTGCTTCTGCTGCTGCTGTTGCTCCTTTTCCTTTTCCTCGTTTTTTTCTAATTTATCCACATTATTTAATGTTTAAAAAAATTGTTTTATACTTTTCTGTTATTTTCATTATTATTCTTTTGGATTAGACAGAACTGTACAGTCTGGCCACTACGTCCATTTTAAATCTCTTCATTCTGTCTCAGGGATCAAAACTACATATTTATTGACTTGCCAACGGTTTTAAAAGACAAATTTCTAAGTATTTCTCATCATCCTCCACCTCTTCCTGCATCACCATCCCCGTGCTGCTACCACCACCTTCATCTCCAATGCCAGAACTGATAACACCACCACATTTACGTCCTTCTCCTGACTCCTCTTTCTTACTCTTTCTTTCTTTCCTCCAATATTGTATCGGCTAGTTTTCCCTCATTCATCTCTTTGTCCTTGCTTACTCTTGGTCAACCTGACTTCCCATGGTAGATTGGCCCGCAGACTCTCTAGCGCGTTTTTACTTTCGTCGGAAGAGATCCTTCCCTTCTACTTCGACACTATATATCTGAAAGCAGCCTTTGAAATTAATGCATCAAAGTTCTGGTTCTCAGGTGATTCACGAGCTTCATAGGGTGTCATAAGAGTCAAGGTCATCTGTGAATACTTGAGGATAGTTGCCTTGTGGTTTATTCTTTGAAGCTGATGTATTGCCTCATCTTCACATTAGGACCATTCTAAGGTAGTGGATCCCATATATATCTTCCGTAACTGCCCAGTGGCTGTATCTGCATTTACAATTCCATTTCCTATTTAAACTTCTTGTTTTGTTTTCTTTATATCTTATACGACTTTTCTGCACTCTGTTGCAGTAGCTGACTGTCCCCGGAAGTATTACGCCTCACTGTGGAACTCTATTGCTCCCCCTAACCCTTGTCGGATGCCAAAACGTCGCGAGACTAAGGTAGCAGTATTTGTGTGGGCAGATGGGGGTAGGGGTAGTTCTGGGTGATAGGATTGAAAGCCCTTTTTGGTAACTCCTTAATGAGCTCCCTTCCTAATGTCATTCCAAGTCCTACATCAATTACGTTTTTTTCCCAGGTTGAACAGCAATAAGGCATAAACAGTTAATTGATACTACTGTAACTCTAAGATTTATTTTCTGTTCATTGTGCATAATGACGATTTTAAATATTAGCTCCTTACAATGCATTTCATAATACATTGTTGTTCAACTGTTCCCTGATATGCATTCTCCTGTGTTAGTAAGTCAAGTGTCGGTATGATAGTGTCACCAAAATTGTCATGTGGTAATGTTACGTGCAATCACGCTGATGTAGTGAGTGATACAGAGACTCGCGCCGCCACCACTACCAGCTACTTCCACGCCCCTCCACGAAGGCTATATCCAGAGCCTACTGTGCAGCCACCAAGTTTCCGGAAGTACCTGAAACGTGCGCAAACGGATGGGGAGGAACAACAAACAAATGAGCAACGAATGATGCAGCTGCCGTGATCAGACTTTCGTTACGACAAGCAAGTAGTGATGTTTGTGCCTGAAGCAAATTCTATAAAGCTTTACAAAGAATGTATATATTCGTTATTCTAGTGATCCATTAGTTACTACTAAGAACAATGGCCTGTTTAAAGGCAGGAGGAAAGGACACTCAACAAGCAGCTGATGTGTTATGTACTGGAAGTAGTAGTCGTTACAGTGGTGGATTAAAGGGTTCGCAAACCTCGATTGAAAGTGTGTAAGGTTGATTAAGCTCCATGACACACAGTGTCAGACAGAAACATAGGGGATTAGTTTTCAAACCGTCTTATTCTAACCTGAACTTGATAAATATTAAGATATTGACCAGCGCTGTTCTAAGTGTTGGATAATTTTCGGGTTGTTTTGGTTTTACAGTTTATTTGATGGTTTGAGATATCAATTTGGTGATGTTGATACCCCTGTGCGTGAAAATGGCTCAGAAAGATGCTATATTTGTTTCAGTTACCTGGAATTCAATCCTTGACCTTCCATCATGAAGCACGTTTCCTAAGTACCCGTGCGCTGTTGCTCTGCCTTAATTACCTGCTGATACAGGGTGAAAACATAAGGCCGCAGAGAGGCTGTCCGAGCTGTCTGATACGTGAAAATATGATGTCAAATTGCTACCCATTCGACATGAAACCAAAATCCACGTTAGAATTATAAGTACAACAATGCAAATGAAAAATCTTTGGATTTGAATAGCAATACAGACGCATAATTATGAGTAATAAATAAACAATAGTTGAACTCGTGAAGGTCAAGCGAGGGAAGAAAACACGAGTCAGGGTGAGCAGCAGCAAAAACAGTGAGACGGATTCGAAGTAGTCTCCCTCAAATGGCACGTATCCTCCTAGAGAGCCTCATCCCCTCTCCACTGAAAGAGGTGCCGCCCTATCACTCAGGAAGGATGGTCTTAACAATTGTAAATCCCTGACCTCGAGGATTTTCAGTCAGTGTCGCAATCTCATCCGCGGTGATGGTCACGACACTCCTGTATTCCCCGAAACCTCTAGCTTGCCTTCAGCCCCATTGCGTCACTTAAGAACCCCTTAAGATAGTACCAAAGTTCATCGGATCGTTGTAATTTTTGGTGGTCTACCAATGAGAACTGATGAATGACACCTGAACGTAAAATTGGAAATGATTATAATAATAATGTCAGTTTCTTTATCATCATCTGAGTTATTGAGATGATATTGATCTCAGATAAAAACGAAATTATATTACTGCCGCAAGTCATCAAAGTGAGATAAAATGCAATCTTGTGGTGTTCTTATAGTGACGAAGCTAACCCAAGTCCATCCTGTGTGCACTTACTGGCTTGTAGGATTGCGGAGAGTTCAAGGCGACAGCGGTTGAATTCGACAAAGAAAAAAAGCTAATAATGTAAAAGGCAAAGAAGCTGCCACGAGAAAGGAGAGTGACCGACCTTGAGGCATTTATGAATGAACTGTCAAAAGGAATGAAATACCAACCAAAACCATTTCAGTACACACTGCCCATTCACACCCTGCAGAGACATTTTATGGGGTATCAGCTGCCTAGGTGTATGAAAATGAAAAAAGACACGTTTTGTGTTCATATCATAACTTTCACCCCCTTGCCTTTGCATCGTTTATGCCCAGATTTCCTAAGTGATGTTGGATTGTCTAAACATATCGTTCATTCAAAATATGAAGCCTTGTCCTTTGTGTGAACCGTTCTCACTTATTACATTTTAAAGTTTGTGTCTTCTTACAGTGTCCATTTATGTTCTTAATTATGCTGCTTTCCCTTCAATCATCATTTTAGCCAGACATATACAGTGTACATAATAAAACTGTAAGTATGTGGATGACTGTACCCGGTGCTAAATTTCCTTTGCAGTCAAGGAAGAGGATGTAATAATAAAATAAAAAACAATAAAAAATTTGCCAATAATTAAGCTATAGGTTACTTGTGTTCCATATCTACAAATGATGTAGCGCAGGAAGATAAACCTAGGTCAGCAGAGCCCTGTTAGAGCAGATAAGGTATTTTAGCTGTTGTAGAGCATAGGATAAACATGATGGAAGTCAGATCATTCGAAATAAGATCAAAGAATCCTCGAGATGCAAAAGAGTCGGTCGCGCAAGGAACGATCAGATGGGAAAGCTTCAAGGTTGATCCACACATTGTTTTATTCATTATTATAACTGACTACCTCCCACTTTAAGACTAGAACTAACTAGGTGAATTCACTTGCCATATCCATGTACTGAGCTCACGAGGATGTGCGAAGGTGATTAGAAAATATGTACACAGGAAAACAAAATGTAGAATCGATTAGATACCAAAATCCAGACATTCTCCTCCATTCAGTTGAAACAAAATTCGTAGAAAAAAATAATAGCAAGCTGAGTCTCAATCGCAAGCTTATAGATGAGAAAGTACGGAAAAGTAACCGATGGACAATGCTGGCGTGCCCGGAACCTAGGCCGTTGCGTGTCACCTTAACTTGTGCAATGGTGACCATTGCCCTGCCTGAGGTCTGTGGGGTCAAGCAAAGAGGTAGAAAATCAAGTGAGCCGTTACCCAAATTAATCAACATTACGATAATTTACACAGAACGAAGAAAACTAATGTGACAGTTCGCCTCTCCAAGATCTAACAAGTGCATTGCTTCAGTGTAAATGATGAAATGCATTCATGTTTTTATATGTTTCTTTCTAAAGTCCTGTATATATTCTGTACATAATTGACTGATTGTTTGTTTTACATTAAGCCTGTTTATTGTTGACGGTTTGAGAATCTTAGATAATTATTTTCTCTTGTTGCTGCATGAGAACTTTGAACATCTTTAACCCTTCAAGTTTTGTGGGCGTGGCCTCTTCTTCCCCACAGTACTTGTAATTGGCTTACTGGGAGGAGGCCTCACCAATCAGAACTTAAAAGTGGGTTGCCCGTCCCAAGGCGTCTGCATCTAGTCTCAAGTTTCCTAATCAGCTCTTCTTCTTGTTGACTGTTATGTAAGAACCAATAAAAAACAGGGGCGGGCATCCCATCTGTTTGCTTCATACTTTATCTAGGAAGAACCTCTAGAGCATTATTTGCTTGCTAGAATACAAAAAGATATTGGAATAAGTGACCATTAAACATTTCAGACGGCGGTAGTTCCTTAAATGCTGTAACTTCTTCAGCTATTTACAACTCAGCTTAACCTAGAGAGACAATGGAAGTGATGCAAGGCAGGGGCCGTCTGCTGCCCGTGTGACCCGTGACTCTGGGCCGAGGGAGGCGCTCCAGGAATCAGTTTGAGATGTGTCATGTAGGAGATGATCACCAGAATACATTGTTCGTTGTTGCCTGGTGAACGGTGTGATTAGCACCCTGCGATCCAGTGCTCAATTCATAAAGGCGCTTAACAGATAGGTTATGTTTGTCCGCCCTGCTGGAGCTCCCTCCTGCGACTCACTGACAATGATCACGTTGTAATGAGTGTCGGTACCTCCTCTCTTGGGTCTTTTTCTTCATTGTCTTTCGACATTATAAGGTGCCATGTACTCCCACGTTATCTTACTGGCCCCCTCTTCCCCCTTCTTTATTACATTGTATCTATGTTACTTTGCTTCAAACAGTTGTTTTCTTTGTCCACTCAATGAAAGAAAATATTGTTAGCAAACTGCAGCTACCAATGAAAATGCCAACTCTTTCCATTCTTTTTCAGGATTACTAGTAGTGGTATAGGGTTTCAATTTATTGAGACTTTCTCCATATAACTTTATATTGACTGCCTGTTGATGTATATAATACAAATAAAAGTTGTTGGTTAGATAACATGACAACAATTCATAGTCATCCATTCCAAATCAAAATGAAGGCAGATGACCTGTAATTATAAAATACTAGTCCACCTAATTCCAGATATTACTGATTAGGCTCTCTCCCTTTCCATATTAACCCCTGTAACCCCTCATGTAATGAGGACCAGAGGGAGACAACAGAGGCATCTCACATATTCTCAGGGAGAGTTCCAAATATTATAGTCCTTGTAACTTATCCCTGAAGGCTAATGGCTGAGGTTTATGTTGTCTCTTACTGCTCCTCCCCTCTGCTTCTGAGTCAGAGACATCAATGGGTTTCCAGAGTTACACCGTTTCAGGGGAAGGTGGAGGTCCGCAAGGTAGCAATTTGGGCTGCGGACCTCACCTTCTCCTCTTCATACATGTGAACCAACCATTGAATGTCTCTGAGATAATCAAGAGAACCTCACCTGTTAAATTTATGACTTAATGTTTAATCAAGATTGGCTAATTCGATGAATAACCTTTGAAAACAGAATTCTTACAAATAATAATAAATATAATACATCACATACGGATGAAATTTAACTGTATGAAGAAAAGATGCGGTGTTGAAATTTAGTTTATTGAAGCACATTACTGGACCATTGTGCTTCAACAGCTTTATATTTCTTTAATGTATATCAATGAGCATGAAGGCCAGACCCTTCCTTCCTCTTCCTTCCCTAGGTGGCAGTGGCCAAGTACCAACAAGGGACTTGCGCTGCTACATGTCTGACCTCCATGTTCCGTACATTACCAGTGGCATATTCAGGTTTTAAGGTAATTATTTTCGACAGTTTGCAAATCGCACACGACTTACTAATACAAAACAGTATGAGTTTAGTAAGGGGGGATCTATGTTGTAAGTTTTCACAAACTATTTCACTTGATAAAAATCCTTACACTTATAAACACGTATACGTAAATGCCAGAACTTGCCACTTAAGCATTAATCTGAAGCAAATACGTAAAAGATTTGCGGATATAACTTAGCACATCCCATTCAGCCGTTACTTGTGCCTTCTATCCAAAGCTTCCATGGAGCGACATGGGTCCCGACTCTTGGCCTCACCTCGGTACCAGGAAGTCAAGTACATATTTCATAATTTCTTCATATGGAAATGCATACGTCAGTCAGCTTACAAACTTAGTCACCCCATTTTTCTTGATTGGATTGAGGTGCTGTCTGAGAGTCTGGACCAAGGCCTTGTTCAAAATGCCCTTCTGCTGACAATGTGTTGTGTCAACCATTACATTTATGCATATATATATATATATATATATATATATATATATATATATATATATATATACTATATATATATATAGATATATATATATATAAAATATATATATATATATATATATATATATATATACATATATATATATATATTATATAGATATATAGATATATCCAATCGTCAAAAGTTATAGATGAAGTTCCAAAATTATACGAAGCCAACCTGAAAGCAAAAGTGTCAGATTGAACCTGGCCGTGACCTGGGTCAGCGCTCCACTAACCCTGTGTGATGGGAGACCAGAGCTGCGTTTACGCGGGTGACAAGGAGAGCCGCGGCAAGCCTTGCCTCACCTTTAATCAAATTTACGGTCCAATTTTTACTGTGAATGGTTTGAAAATACAAAGTATCATTGAAATTACCGTCACATTTGTTTTACTCTAACAAATATTGATGCGACGCCTGTGTTTACAGTCTTTGCCTTCAAGTTATGCGATTTTCAGGTGACGTTCTCTGTATTAAAGAAAAGTACTAGGTATTTAATATTTCTTCCTTGCTATTAAGGTCCATTGTTGTATAAGATTATGAAAAGATTTGGACCTTGGTAGCTGCAGGATGGACTGGATTCATTGAATCCCCTCATTATTTTGATCTTGTATCAAAGTGTGTGCTTTTTCATGCCAATAAACTAAGAAACCAGTTAAAATCTAGTTTTTCTACAAACTTCCATATATAGTATATTTTTAGCATGTACATAATATATATATAGATAAAAATTTAATAGGACAGCACTATTTGTTGTAGGTTTGTGTATTTTCAATTTTGAGATGTGTTTGGGAGTGTGTATGCGTGTGTGTAGCTATATATATATATATATATATATATATATATATATATATATATATATATATATATATATATATATATATATATATATATATATATATATATATATATATATATATATATATATATATATATATATATATATATATATATATATATATATATATGCATATATATATATATATATATATATATGCATATATATATATATATATATATGATTATATATATATATATATATATATATATATATATTATATATCTATATATATATATATATATATATATATATATATATATATATATATATATATATATATATATATATATATATATATATATATATATATATATATATATATATATATATATATATATATAATATATATATATATATATATATATATTATAATATATACGATATATATATATATATAATACTTATATATATATTATATATATATATATATATGTATATGCATATGTATGTATGTATGGATGGATGGATGGATGGATGGATGTATATATACTAGCCGCAAAGCCGCCCTCCGGGCGGCCTTTTTGGCTAGCTCCTGCGGAGGGCTATTGGTGGGCCTTCGGCCCACCACCTGTGTTTGGTGGGCCTTCGGCCCACCAAACACAGACTCTGCAGATAGACCCATTACCCACCACCTCGGCCCACCAAACACAGACTCTCCAGATAGCCCCTTCTAACTTTCCTAAAATCATGGATGTAGAAATGTATGTATTAACGCCAACCCATTCACATCATAGCCCCTTCTAACTTTCCTGAAAGCAAAGCCGCCCTCCGGGCGGACTTTTTGGCTAGCTCCTGCGGAGGGCTATTGGTGAGCCTTCGGCCCACCAAACACAGACTCTCCAGATAAACCCATTACCCACCACCTCGGCCCACCAAACAGACTCTCCAGATAGCCCCTTCTAACTTTCCTGAAATGTATGTATTCCCCCCACCCATTCACTCACCCATTACCCATCACCCCCCACCCATTCACTCACTCATTACCCATCACCACACACCCATTCACTCACCCATTACCCATCACCACACACCCATTCACTCACCCATCACCCCACACCCATTACCCATCACCCCACCCATTCACTCACCTATTACCCATCACCCTACATCAAGGTTTCCTCAATTCTCGCAACCCACTTTTTTTTCTTCACAGTTCTCGCTAATAGGCTGCTAAAAAAACAGAAAAAAAGTGATAGGATCATCTTATAAGTGGGCTTAAAACCTTCCCCTGGTCAACCTGATTCCAAAACTGTGACATATGATGGGATTCCGCCACAGGGGGCGGCACCTATCGCGGACAGACACAGACACACACACACACACACACACACACACACACCACACACACACACACACACACTTTCGCTTATATATATATATATATATATATATATATATATATATATATATATATATAATATATATATATATATATATATATTCTTAACGTAAGGTGGTGAATTTCATGGATGGTGTTCAGGGCGGGAACCCAGCAACGGAGGTAGTATCGCCAGCAACGACCTGTTCTCCCACTACCTAGATACTATCTGTCCTTACTACCGAAAACCAGCAAGCCTCCCTCGGTAGGTAGTAAACGGGTAGGAAGGCCCTGACTGGCTAAGGCGTCATCCGTCACCAGCCAATAGGCCTTTAGACGCAGAAGCCAGAGGTCCCATGTACTGATATGTTTACATTTTTTCCGTTTTCCCGTGCGGGCAACATGGGTGACTATTCATTTTTTCGTAAATAGTTTTTTTCGTTTACTCCACATAAGAGCCCCTCTCAGTAATGAAGTTACTTTCATAGTATCATGAATTACTCACATACATATCACATACACTTCAATCTCCATGTTAATCACAATCTTCGTATATATGAATGAATATCTGTAGTACTTGTATATGTCTTATACATGATTAATATGAACGTGATAAATATGAGGTACATCAGTATTGTTGTTCAAGTGAAGTATGACTGTGAGAAAGTTACGGATCCAAGTGGCATAGCATTTGTATATAGAAATCTTCGAAAACTGTATCAGGAAGATACGCTGCCAGACGTACAAACGCACGGGAGGCGACCAAGGGAGGATGGGGGTGCTTGGGATTAGAGATACCCTACTTGGGATTAAACCCACGTGTGGTAGTTTATGGAAAGTGTCGTATCTCAGGCATCAACACACTGTTGTACACATTAATGTTTCTTATATACTTTGCTGGTATTCGTCAGTTGCATTTATATATATGCATAAATCAAGAAAGTTCTCATTGTGTAGGAAAAGTTGTATATTTCTGGCCCTTCATACTATAATAATCAGGAATAGACGGCGCGTAGTGAATCATTTGACAAATGCTTATTCAACGATTAATATGTCCCATTTTCATTAAAAACATGCGAGAAAATTGTCTACATATATTAATGTAACGAAACAGCAACAGAAAAGGTCTTATAGTAATGCCCTCAATAGTCCTTTTTTCCCATGAAAAAATAGAAATACTGGCGTTGTGTGGCAACCCCAGCTTTCAATGTCTATTCACGTATTACAAACTGTTTTTAAAACTTCTCGACCAATCACAAGCCAGCAAGACATATTTTCGGGCAAGAATGGCATGCCAGACTGCCTCTCCCCGCCTTCTGTCTGCCGAGCCTGTCTCGTCATCTCCAACTAATTCTCGTTTTATTTGGAATGCTTGCGTTTTAAGGAGTTTTAATGAATCAGGATAGTAAGATATATAAGTAAGGAGCCTGTGTTGCTAGTGGTTTAGTGGTAGAAGGTGTGTATGTGGGTTAAAATAGTGAATATTTGTTGTTATGGGGTGGCCCCGCGGCAAGAATTTTTCTCCGTCACTCGCCTCCCCGCCAGTCACCACATCATAACATTTTTAAATCACCCTTATTTAAGGTGACACACGGTGCTACATTGATTTAGATAATGACACGTGTATATAACATCTCACCATAATCACTAAGTTATATAATAACGAGTAATAAGACGTTTAACCCTGCCCAAACCTACCGTGGCGGGGGAGCGGGCGGCCTGCCCCGCCCGCCGCCTCCGTCAAAACCCGCCGTCATCCGCCTAACCTGTGCCTTCCTGAAGAAGACAGTCAGCTCCTACGCCTGTGATAGCACCATAGGATATCACCAGTGATCATAGGATTCCTCAAAGGGTCCTCGCTCTCCTACTAAATAATTACCAAGGAGATCTCCGCTGGCGGAGTAGCGGGCGGTGGCCGATTTCTGTTCCGCCGCCCTCACAACATCCCGTTATCCGCTGTACCTGTGCCCTCCTGATGAAGTCAGGTCAGCTCCCACGCCTGTGATAGCACCATAGGATCTCACCAGGGATCATATCATAGGATTTCTCAAGGGGTTCTCGCACCCCTACTAAATATTACCAAAGAGATCCCCCTTGGTGTTGATATACACCTCACGGGCTTCATGCTGCTGCTGCTGCTGCCGAAGGCCGCGCTGCCAGACGTGGATGAGACCCTTGCTTGTATTTCATCTCTTTACTCATATATATATATGAATAATAGCCATCCAAATGCAATTATATGTCTACATTCACCTAGAAAAATTATATTTCATAGCATGCCAAGCAATAATAAGCGAGCCTGGAGACTTCCTACCTCTGTTAATACCAGTCTCGAGCAGTCGTTGGCCAGTGTGCACGTTTACGACCAAATCTACAACCTAGCCGCGCTGTGGGTTCGTGTTACCACCGAAGTCGGACTTCCTACCAAAAAAAGGTGATAAAGTGCTTCGTGGGTTTCCGCCCAGGGCAACATAAACGCTCTTCTTCACATGTGTTGGGGTTTAATGAGCTACGTTGGCATTATCAGCCTGGTAGTGTATGCTGTCGGGTTTGGTAGAGGAACAGTTACTCGCATGCTGTCATGAGAGGACTCGCATCATGTATAAACTAGCAGTGATCACTTGGCCTGATGATGCCAATAGTTTGGCAAAACGTTGCTCATTACGTTAATGAAGTTTATTTTTGTTGCCAGTAATGTTTTTAGATTTGGGACTTTTAGTTGGGATTTTTCAGATGTCCATATCTTATTAATGTGAGAGAATGTACGTTCAGAAGCATTTGTTCCAAGAAGGCAGAGTATAAACTGAACCGATTCTGACATGCGTTGGTGACTGACATCTCTGGCCTTGAGATGAGCAAAAATTTGCACCCAAACTGGGTGGTACACACACCTGGGTGGGACTTCAACGAAAAACCGGGACAAACGTAAAAAAAGCGGGACATTTTACTAGCATCTAAAAAAGTGGGACAGATGCTGAAAAAGCGGGACTGTCCCGCCTAAAAGCGGGACTTTGGTCACCTTACACAACACGCAAATATGAGCAAAAAAAGTGATATATTCAAGTGGGTGGCCCTCTGTGTGATATATAATGAAATAATAACGAAAAATTAAGAGAGCAAGAATGTATTGGACAACTGTAAGTCAACACACAAGTGGTACATGGATGGTACAACACGCAAACAAACAAAAAATCTATGACAAGCTTAGGTATTGGGCCACCGGTGGCCACAATGAAACTTGGGCATGGGTGGTACAATACGCTCTAAAGAAGTATATTATTATTGTGTAAGGTTTTGGGCCACCGGTGTCTCACTACTTTAAGCCTAAACAATAAGTTCCTTTGTCTATAGAGACGACACTCACCTCCTCTCACCAAGATGCCACGTGGTGTACTGAGAGGGGAGAGTAACTAAAGGAAGGAAACGCGACAGGAGACATATAGACAGTTGCCAATACGCGATTAACGTAATGAGCAACGTTTTGCCAAACTATTGGCATCATCAGGCCAAGTGATCACTGCTAGTTGATACATGGTGCGAGTCCTCTCATGACAGCATGCGAGTAACTGTTCCTCTACCAAACCCGACAGCATACACTACCAGCCTGATAATGCCAACGTTGCTCATTAAACCCCAACACATGTGAAGAAGAGCGTTTATGTTGTCCTGGGCGGGAACCCACGAAGCACTTTATCACCTTTTTTTGGTAGGAAGTCTGACTTCGGTGGTAACACGAACCCACAGCGCGGCTAGGTCGTAGATTTGGTCGTAAACGTGCACACTGGCCAACGACTGCTCGAGACTGGTATCAACAGAGGTAGGAAGTCTCCAGGCTCGCTTATTATTGCTTGGCATGCTATGAAATATAATTTTTCTAGGTGAATGTAGACATATAATTGCATTTGGATGGCTATTATTCATATATATATGAGTAAAGAGATGAAATACAAGCAAGGGTCTCATCCACGTCTGGCAGCGCGGCCTTCGGCAGCAGCAGCAGCAGCATGAAGCCCGTGAGGTGGATATCAACACCAAGGGGGATCTCTTTGGTAATATTTAGTAGGGGTGCGAGAACCCCTTGAGAAATCCTATGATATGATCCCTGGTGAGATCCTATGGTGCTATCACAGGCGTGGGAGCTGACCTGACTTCATCAGGAGGGCACAGGTACAGCGGATAACGGAGTGTTGTGAGGGCGGCGGAACAGAAATCGGCCACCGCCCGCTACTCCGCCAGCGGAGATCTCCTTGGTAATTATTTAGTAGGAGAGCGAGGACTCTTTGAGGAATCCTATGATCACTGGTGATATCTTATGGTGCTATCACACTGTATCACAGGCGTAGGAGCTGACTGTCTTCTTCAGGAAGGCACAGGTTAGGCGGATGTGGTGGGTTTTGACGGAGGCGGCGGGCGGGGCAGGCCGCCCGCTCCCCAGCCACGGTAGGTTTGGGCAGGGTTAAACGTCTTATTACTCGTTATTATACAACTTAGTGATTATGGTGAGATGTTATATACACGTGTCATTATCTAAATCAATGTAGCACTGTGTGTCACCTTAAATAAGGGCGATTTAAAGATGTTATGATGAAGTAGCTGGCGGGGAGGTGGGTGACGGAGAAAAATTCTTGCCGCGGGCCCACCCCATAACACAAATATTCACTATTTTAACCCACATACACACCTTCTACCACATAGCAACACAAGCTCCTTACTTATATATCTTACTATCCTAATACATTAAAACTCCTTAAAACGCAAGCATTCCAAATAAAATGAGAATTAGTTGGAGATGACGAGGCAGGCTCGGCAGACAGAAGGCGGGAGAGGCAGTCTGGCATGCCATTCTTGCCCGGAAATATATCTCGCTGGCTTGTGATTGGTCGAGAAGTTTTTAAAAACAGTTTGTCATTGGCTGGTAACGGATGACGCCTTAGCCAGTCAGGGCCTTCCTACCCGTTTACTACCTACCGCGGGAGACTTGCTGGTTTCGGTAGTAAGGACAGGTAGTACCTAGGTAGTGGGAGAGCAGGTCGTTGCTGGCGATACTACCTCCGTTGCTGGGGTCCCGCCAAGGAAGGCGAGAAGCGCGCGGAGGTATTTGGGTCACGGCGGAGTCTGGTCACGCCAGGTGTTGGCTTGACCTTTAGGGATAATTAGCCAGGTGTGCGGCCCCAACCTGGGGCCACTACAGTACTCCCCTTTTTACATATATATATATATATATATATATATATATATATATATATATATAATAATAATAATAATAATACATGAATGAACAAAGCCGCTTTACTATTGAAAATGGAAGAACTGTGGGCGACGAATGAGCCGCCCCGAATGCGTCGTGTAGCCCTCAGAAAAGTAGCCGTCCATAGACGCCCCAGCATCGCTGTCTTCCGAAGGCGAAATGGCAGCGGCTGTAAGGTTGCCGGGGAGGGGAGGAGGCGGGGAGTCGGACACCGCCAGGTCTGCAGGAGGAGAATCACCTGGTGGAGGGGGGGAAAGGGAGGGGGAGGTGAGGTTAAGGTGTTGGGGAGAAGGTGCTGGGTCAGGTGTAGGATGAGGAATGGGGATGGGGGGGCTGTTGTGAGTGGGGCAGGTGTAGGATGAGGAATGGGGATGGGGGGGGGCTGTTGTGAGTGGGGCAGGTGTAGGTTTAGGAGAGGGAATAGGGGGAGGTGTAGTGAGCGGGGGAGATGTAGGCTGCGGAGAGGGAATAGGGGGAAGGGATGGGGAAACCCCCGTAAGGTGGCAGGGGGGAGGATGACAAAACGGGGGTGAGGGGGTGGTGGATGATCTGAAGGAGGGGAATTGGAATGGAAGGAAGGGGTTGCGCACTTTGAGGGAGGGGGGGAGGAGGAGGTGAAGGAAGGAGATGAGCCACCTTCACGCGGTCCCATGACGTCACATACGGGTGCCCACGAACGTCGAGGGTGACATGCTTCTCGGAGCGCGCCAGGACACGGTAGGGAACCTTATAGGGAGGGTCCAGGGGCCTCGTGTGGGCATCCGTCCGCAGGAACAGATGTGTAGCCGTTTGCAACTCCAGCGTTTGGTGAGTGGGACGCGGCGAGGGCGTACGTGGGGGCGTGGGCCGTAGTGCAGCCATCGCCTGCCGAAGCGCCGGGAGGAAGGAGAGGGCGTTGCTAGCTGGCATCCGTCACTGGGGTGAACTGGCACGGCAGTCGCAGGTCTTCACCATACACCAGCTCCGCCGGCGTGTGATTAATATCTTCCTTCTCCGTAGCTCTGAGTATGAGGAGGAGGATGGGAAGGGCGCCTACCCAGCTTGTTGGGTGGGTTCCATGAAAATTCCACCCAAGAAAATTCCACCAACGAAAATTCCATCCAGAAAATTCCACCCAAGAAAATTTCACCCATGTAAATTTCCACCCAAGAAAGTTCCACCCACAATGCGTGAAATTAGTATAGAAGGTGTAGCCTACTTGCTTTTGTGCGTGTTTTTTTTTTTTTTTTTTTTTTTTTTTATGTTATCCCCTTTATTGCTCGTAGGCTATATGTACCTCCGATATCTGTGGGTCGCAGCCTGTCAGTGAGCGGAGTAATTGCTTATAGTGACACCTACCCATTTTTATATTTTAACAGGCAGGCCATGTAAGCTCACTGTGTCCACAGGCACAAGGCCATTACTAGATGCACAGTACACGAGCAGACATGAGGGTGCTTTTAAGTCACCAGCGAGACCTTAGTGGGAGCGAGCTGGGATCGAAACAGGGTCTTCTAGCACAGAACCCAGAGCTCTTAACCACTCGGCCACGCCTCCCCTAAAACACACACACACACTCCCCTAGTGTGTGTGTGTGTGTGTGTGTATGTGCGTGTGTGTGTGCGTGCGTGCGCTCTTTTAGGTGTACCGAAGCTTTGGATTGTGAAATTAGTACCGGAAACTATAAACGCGTGTGAGTATGACATTCAAAGCTTCGAAGCAGAAGCTTCCTCTGAAGGTATAGTAGGCTACTACTTCAGTTTCTCCCTACTCTCCATTACATTAAAACGTGCCCATTTAAACCATATACCATGGCACTGACATTTATTAAAAGTTAAAAAGGAAAAAGAAAACTGTGTGATGAAGAAAACTACGTCTATGAGAAGCATCAAGACAATCCCACCAAAACAAAAACTTACTGGAGATGTGAACTATTTTATACAGGCTGCAAGGCCCGTATTCACACGCCTTACAACTGTGACGAGCCCGTCTCAGTGTTTCGTTCAGGAAGTCATACTCATCCGGCTTCATGTGCTAAAGTAGAAGCACGGATTGCAGTAAATTCGATGCGCGATGCAGTGCATGCGGGTTGTGCAACATCAACAAGAGAATTAATAGCAGGTGCTACAACACCTGGTACTTCAGGAAGAAGCTAGATCGCAATTGCAAAATATTAACACGCTTTCTAGGACTATTCAAAACTGGCGACGGACTGCTTTAGGATATCCTGCACTTCCAGCATGTCGCACTGGATATGAAATCCCTGATTCATTTAAATATCTTGCTGATGGTTCCAGTTTCTTGGCGTTTGATAGTGGCATTGATGACGTGCATCGAATACTAATATTTGCAACAGATTCTGGCTTGGATGAATTATAATTAGCAACAAGTAACTCATGGGCTTGTGATGGAACATTCAAAGCAGCACCAAACCTTTGGACCCAGCTTTTTACGGTTCATGCTATCATTAATGATTCATGTCTCCCACGTGTGTTTGCTTTGCTTCCTAATAAAAAAGAAGCTACCTATCGAAGACTTTTTTCGGCTATTTTTAACTTACGTCCAAATAGTCGACCAGTTCAGTGCATCATGGATTTTGAGATCGCTGTACACACTGCTTTCACAACGGTTTTTCACAGTGCTGTAGTTTCTGGTTGTTTGTATCATTTTGGTCAATCCTGTTGGCGGAAGATATGTCAAATTGGTAAAAAAGAGCAGTACAACAATGACCCTTCTTTTGCTCTTAAAATAAAATGCTTTAGTGGCTTGGCATTTCTACCGCTCGAGAACGTTGTTGATGCATTCGAGCTTCTGTCTTCTGATGAAGTTATACCAGCTGAATTCATTACATACTTTGAAGGCGCCTACATTGGTATTCAACGGGGAAGGGGCGAACGACGAAGAAGAGTAGAACCTCTTTTCCCAATTGAAGTGTGGAACGTACGAGAGCGTACTCTGAATGACCAACCTAGAACTAATAATGCTGTAGAAGGTTTTCACAGTGCACTAAGAGAGTCTATAACAAGTATGCACCCGAATTTGTGGAAGCTTTGTGATGCACTACAAAAAGAAGAAGCCCTCACACAAACAAAATTATTGCACGTCCGAAGAGGAGATGAGTCAAAAACGAAAAAAATACAAGACTATAAACAAAAGACTGAAAACCCTCGTGGAGAACTATCGTGGAGACATCATGGAGTTTCTGAAAGGCGATGCACATAATCTTTATTAAACTAAGCTTTAAATAAAATACAATGGAAAAGTAGTTTATGTCTGCCTTAATTTTTAAACCTCGTTTTTAACCTGGTTTTTAACCCTGGGACCATTTTGGTTGTCTGGAAAGTAAAGCAATAAAATGAAAGTTTTTAAAACATGTTGTATGCATTATTACCATTTATCATTTGTGGGTGGAACTTTCTTGGGTGGAAATTTACATGGGTGAAATTTTCTTGGGTGGAATTTTCTGGGTGGAATTTTCGTTGGTGGAATTTTCTTGGGTGGAATTTTCTGCACACCGTTGGGTGTGGCTGGGCCCGTATGGCTTCCTTTAGGCGTCTGTGGAAACGCTCCATCATGCCGTTGGCGTGAGGATGATACGCCGTAGTACGCTGACGGCGGGTTCCCAGGAAAGCCAACAGGTCAGCCCAAGCTTGGGACTCAAACTGCACTCCTTGATCCGTGATGAGAGTGACAGGAGCGCCGTACAGTGCTACCCAACCCGACAGGAAATGAGCAGCCGTGCATTCCGCGATACTATCAAGCATGGGAATAACGGCGCCCCAACGGGTCACTCTGTCCACACACGTCAGCAGGTAACGGTGACCACGGGAGGTTGGCAAAGGACCCACCAGGTGTACATGGACGGTGTGAAATCGTTGGGTGGGCGTGGGGAAGGTGTGGAGAGGGGCTCGTGTGTGTCGATGAATCTTTGCCGTTTGACAGGCAAGACAGGCCCGTGTCCACTCCTTAATGTCACGACTCATCCCAGGCCATACCGCTCGCCTGCTAATGACGCGATGGGTACCGAGGATGCCGGGGGGTGGTTCAGGGAGTGGTAGTGATTGAACACTGACCTGCGGTGTTGACGGGTGATGAATGGGCGTGCGTGGCCACATGATACGTCACACCAGAGTTTGGCCGCGGAGTCGGGGACGTCGTGCAGGACCAGGTGGAGCGCTGTGGGCCCCTCTATCAGGACTTTCAACTCCGGGTCTCCCTCCTGTGTCGCCGCCAGGGCCACGTAATCTAACGGCGCAGGCATCGTGACCGCGGACATCATCCGGGGGGTTGTATTGCAGCGGGAGAGAGCGTCGGCCACGGTATTGTCTTGCCTCGGGATATGGCGGATGTCTGTGGTAAACTCTGATATATAAGCCAGCTGTCTGGAGACCCGGGGGGTGAAACTTTCGCCAGATTGCACCATAGCGTGTGTTAATGGCTTGTGATCTGTCAATACTTGAAACTCCCTGCCCTCCAGGAAGTGACGGAAGTGTCTCACGGCCTCATACACCGCCAACAGCTCCCTATCGAAGGCGCTGTAGAGGCGTTGAGAAGGCTCCAAACGCTTGCTTAAGAAAGCGATAGGGCGAGGCTCGTCCTCCACCTTCTGCTGGAGGACAGCGCCCACCGCTTCTGCTGAGGCGTCAGTAGTGAGGACGGTGGGGGCATTGGGGACTGGGTAGGCGAGGAGCATCGTGGAAGCGAGTTGTTGCTTGATGCTGTTGAACGCTCCCTCGGCTTCATCAGTCCACTGCAGGGGCTTCGGTGAGTTTTTCTTTACCCCCTTCAGGAGGTCATGTAAGGGGCCGAGCCCGAGCGTCAGCTTGGGGAATGAAGCGGTAGTAATTAATAAATAATTAATCACCCCCAGAAATTCCCTGAGCTTCCTGAAGGTACGAGGCCGCGGGAAGTCCGCGATCGCTGACACCTTCTGCGGGAGGGGAGATAAGCCCACTGACGTGACTCTGTGGCCCAAAAAGTCCAACGCCAAAGGACCCAACACACACTTCGCTAGGTGGATCCGTAAACCAAACTCCTGTAGGCGAGTGAGCAGCTGGCGCAGGTGGAGCTCGTGCTGTTGTTGCAACGATGAGGCGACAAGGATGTCGTCGATGTACACCACGACGAAGTCGAGTCCCCTGACTACTTTATCCATAAGGCGCTGGAAGGTCTGAGCCGCATTGCGTAGTCTGAAGTTCATGTAGGGGTACTCAAACAGACCGAAAGGCTTCGTCACTGCAGTCTTCGGCACGTCCTCTTCAGCCACGGGGATCTGGTGGAAGGCTCGTAGAAGATCAATCTTCGAAAAGACTGACCGCCCGTGCAGCATGCTGTGAAGATCCAACACGCGTGGAATAGGGTAACGGTCCGGCCGAGTCATGGCGTTGAGAGCCTTGTAGTCGCCGCACGCGCGCCATTCGCCTTCTTGGACCTTCGGTACCATATGTAGAGGTGAAGCCCAGCAGCTGTCGGAAGGTCGTATGGTCCCTCCTGCAGTAGTTGCTCAACTTCCTTTTTCGCCGCCTTGAGGCGTTCAGGAGTCAGACATCGCGGTCGAGCAAAACAAGGAGGGCTCGTCGTGGCGATGGTGTGTGTTACCTTGTGATCTCTTTTGGCGGGGCTGGAGCGCTGAGAAGTGAGGAGAGGGAAGTCCTCGAGAAGAGCGTCGTACAGGACCGGCTGGCGTAGGTGTGTCAGGAGGGGCGCTAGCTGCCCGCAGGGCACGGTAGGAATGACCGTGTTGGTTGGGCGATGCAGTAAACGTCTGCGCCGGGAATCAACGAGCAAGTCGTGGAAGGAGAGGAAATCCACACCCAGGATAGGCTGATCCACCCCAGCTACCACGAAGGACCAGACGAAGGGTGAGGCAGGCGTGAAGGAGAGGCGGAGAGTCCGCGTACCATAGGTGGCGATAGGGGTGTTATTGGCGGCCACAAGGTCGTACGCGGTGCTGGGCTGGGCGAGGCGATCATCTGCCGACGGCGACACAACACTGACCTCCGCTCCCGAATCCACCAGGTAACGCATCCCCGACAGCGTGTCGGCCACCCAAAGCAGCGTCCGGCGGCCAGGGAGTGGTGGCAACGGAGGCGGAGGCGCTGCAGGAGACTGGGTAGGCAAGCGGGCGCGGGGTGACACGTGAATCTGTGGTGGGTTGACCAGGAGCGGAGGGGCAAGGCTGGACCTGTGCAGGGAGTCGGGCAGCTATATGCGTGAATCGGGCGGGTTGTTCATTAGGATGACATGGCCCGGAGAGTGCCTCGCGGTGGAGGCACGAGAGGTGGGGGCGGGAGACACGTGCGCGTTCACCGACTCCCGCGCTGGTCGTTTACCGAATACGAACATGGAGGTTGACAATTCCTGGCCGCTGCGCCGAAGCGACCATAGTAATAACAATACTTGCGGCTAGTAGGGGAGTGGAGAGCTGCGAAGGCGGCCTCTAGTCGCTGAATGGCGGGAGAAATGTCGGAGAGGCGGGCGTCCGTGGAAGAACTGTGCGCCAAGGCAGTGCCACGGCCCCCTCGCGCCCCGGGTTTTTCCAGCGCACTGAGGAATTTCGTGGAGCCGGCAGGGGAGTCACTTGGGGTAAACACCGCGGGCGCCCGGACCCCGTCAGAGGCGCTGCAGGCACAGGAGTGATGGGTGGGCAGAGGAGGGGGGAACGAGGTGTAGGCCGCGTGAATTTTGTCAACGAGCTCCGAGTATTCGTTGAGGGTGACCGGGCCGCATATTGCCGAACTCTATTGCTGTTCGGGACTAGGGGAAATTAGAACCAATCAGCGCGCGGTGAGAGCGGGGGTGTGGGAGGGGCTTACTCAGCCGTCCACACAACATTTACGGGTAACTTGCTCATTTTGTGGGAAGATATTGTGTGTGACTTTGATTAAATATTATATTTGTAGAGAGAGAAAGAGAGAGAGAGAGAGAGAGAGAGAGAGAGAGAGAGAGAGAGAGAGAGAGAGAGAGAGAGAGAGAGAGAGAGAGAGAGAGAGAGAGAGGGAGGAAGGAGTCATGCAGACGCAGTCTGGACTAGAGGGATCAGTCATACTCTGCATTTCACCATGGCAACATATACGGAATGCTAGATTTTGAAGAGGAAGGTTTTTTCACTATAGGTATAATGGTGAAGGGATGACTGATCCCTCTATAATTCACCTCTATAATGGTGAAGGATGACTGATCCCTCCTCTTATAGTCCAGACCGCATGACTTCTCTCTCTCTCTCTCTCTACAAATATAATATTTAATCAAAGTCGCACACAATGTCTGCCCACAAAATGAGCAAGTTACCCGTAATTGTTGTGTGTGGACGGCTGAGTAAGCCCCTCCCACACCCCCGTTCTCACCGCGCGCTGATTGATTCTAATTTCCCCTAGTCCCGAACAGCAATAGAGTTCGGCAAATTGCGACCGGGCCCCAGTAAGCCCGCGAGCTGCACGCGGACTGGGTGGGACATGAGGCTGGTGTGCCATGGTGCCATGGCATATCCTCGGACAATGATAAACCCGCAGCCCTGTTAAGGTCCTGCATACAGAAAAGGAATGCTGAAGGGCGACGTCCGTCATATCGGAGCGTGTCGAGCTCAGCCACGTAAACCTCGCACGACCTACCAAGGGCGCGAACGAGGGCAATTTTCACCGCCTCATATTTCCCGTCAGCCGGAGGAGTTGTAAGCACTGAGGAGATACGGGAAGCGACGTCCGACGGTATCGCAATGACAAGCGCTTGAAACTTATGGAGGTCCGTGATGTCTGGGGAGCCCGCCCACAAAGCTTCAATATGTATAAACCATGTGGCAATGTCGTATGTGAATGCCGGGAGGTGGAGGAGTGCACCGTTATTATTCATCGTGTCGTAGCTACACTCGAGGTCACCAATTATAGTATTCACTTTAGCTAGACACGGGTTACACCAAACACAGAGTTCACACACAAGTTTATTACTGCGGGAATATGTAGTTAAGTACAGCGGGGGGAGGCCACGAGGAACAGAGAGAGGAGGAGGTAGTGTCCTCCCACCGTGGTAGCTGGTAGGTAACTGGAGAATCCTCGTCACCAAGACAAGGAAGGCGAGAAGCGCGCGGAGGTATTTGGGTCACGGCGGAGTCAGGTCACGCCAGGTGTTGGCTTGACCTTTAGGGGTAATTAGCCAGGTGTGCGGCCCCAACCTTGGGGCCACTACACTCTCCTTCTCCACGCTCTTTGAACGCTTCCTAATTGTCCGGTACTTGGCTAGGAGACGAGGCATGTTACGACGTGGTGGCTGTCCATTCGCATCTTCCTCACTAGATGTCCCTGTGCTCCATGCCGTCTCTTGCTCTCCTTCCTCTAACTGTAACCCAATGCGTACACCTCACTGTCCGACGTCCTATGTCACTGCCAGACAGAGTTGCCAGGCCCTGCCAATTGTTGTATTTCTTGCCAGAAATTACTCAACAAATTTTGGAATTTGCCAGAAATATTCGTTAATTGAATTTCATTTTCTTATGATGAAAAATTGAAAATGCCAAAAAAGTAAGGTGTGAATGCCAAAAGTATATTTTGTGGTTTGTGCACCTGACAACCCTGCTGCCAGATGTGCTCGATGTAACGACTAACGAGCTCTGGTAGAAGGGGGGGTAAGGGTAACGTATAAGGGAGGAAATATATTTACAAAATTTAATATATATGAACAACTGAACATCTAGGTCAAATATTTCTGCTTTCATTTTCATTGCTTCGTTGGCATGAAGAAACAAACATAGCAAAATAGCAATATTTGTGGTTACGTTTTCCAAGCGAGCTAGCTAAGCCTGTACGTGTACCAAGGGTGCGGGGATTGCATAGGCCTACACAAATATGAAGTACACGGAGGTGAACAGAGCTGCAAACATGCGTGCGTGCAAACGGAGATTATCACTGCGAGAATGGCTACGACATGCATGTTCTCTCGACTCGCACGCACTCTATCAGCGCTCGCAGGGCTCAGCTCATGCATCATCACCGTAGAGCTAGTCAGGCAGCATCTATAGACAGTACAACGCTGTATGGCGCGCCGTGAATCGAAACAGCCATGATTTTCTCCGTGTATGATAAATTCCGACCTTCCCCACGCCGCGATGGGGCGTGGGGAAGGTCGGAAGTCCAGGATTTTTAATCCTGGTCTCGACCTGGTCTCGAGCCAAACTCCGAGACCAGAAGCTTCGAGACCAGGATCAAGACCAAGACCAGAACTACATCAAACTGGTCTCGAGACCAAGACCAGTCTCGAGACCTACAACACTGCTTTTGTGCCCAAGCAGATGAGCAGAGAGAGATTCGAACTTCTACGTAGATTCTTGCATTTCAAAGACAATACAGCTACACATGATGAACATGACATGTTGTACAAATGCAGGCCCCTGGGCAATAGTTTCATCAACCGCTATCAGACTGTCTACAAGCCGGGTCCAAATACTGTCATAGATGAAAGTATGGTCCCCTTCAGAGGTAGAGTAAGCCTTCGACAATATATTCCTGGAAAAGCCCACAAATATGGAATAAAGCTGTACAAAATATGTACACTAGAACCATAAACTTGGAATTTTGAGGTGCGCGTGGGGAGAAGTGCCAGCCAGGATTGATAGCCTCAGTGCTACAGAGTCTCTGACCGTGAGGCTAACTGAAAAAAACATCTGAACTGCGGTGCTACATTATTTGCAGATAATTATTACTGTTCTGTATCATTAGCAGAATATCTCTTGGAAAAGAAAACCTACCTGTGCGGCACAGTACGAAGATCCAGAAAGAATCTGACTAAGAAAGTGACACAAGCGAAACTCAAGAGGAAGGAAATGAAGACACTGGAGAATACCCGAGGTGTCAAGCTGTACAACTGGTTGGACAAGAGAAATGTGCTAACAATTTCAACTGCTCCGGAGCACGGAGGATGTTTGGTTCCAAGTGGCAAGAAAATTAGACAAAATGAGGATGTGTTCAAGCCAGAGAGTGTCATTTTATACAATAAGGCAAAGAAAGGAGTTGATGTGTCAGACCAAATGTCCAGCTACTATTCACCTCTTAGAAAAACCCGAGTATGATACAAAAAGCTAGCTACTGAGGTGCTTGCTGGTATTACTGTGGTAAATGCTTGGGTTTTGTACAGGAAATACTACCCTCAGAAGCCAATGTCAGTCCGAGAGTTCAAGGAATCCTTAGGGTTGTCACTGACAGGTCACCCACCTGAGGAAGCACTAAAACCAGGAAGAAGTCCTGGTACTGTGACTGGAAGAAGAATCCTGCACTCACTGATAGAATTGGAAGGACCAAAGCGACAGACAAGAAAATGATGCCGAGGCTGCTACGAGAAAATAGCTTTGAATGAAGGTTATGCGGTTGCAAAAAACAAGGCAAGAAGAGTCTCAACATATTATGACAACTGTGATGATAAACCACACCTCTGCATTCCATGCTTCCTGAAAGACACAGTTCGGAGTAATGCGGAGATACTTCACTGAGAAACAAAGTATGGAGTGATGTATTTTGATTAATTAAAAAGAAACATAGTGTGGAGTAAACAGTTTCTGATGAATTACTGAAAAAACATTTTGTGGAATAATATATTTCTCTTCAGTAGCAATATTTCTTTACTATTTTATAAGGAGATTCAGTATTCAGAGAGTAATTTCATATGAAATAACTATTATATGTTGCAGTGGGAAGGAAGTTTTGTTAAAAAGGACCAGTTGTCAGTGTGTTTTTCATCATATATACAAGAACTCCTATTTCATTTGAAGCGTTTCATTAGACGGGCTATTTTGTTGTTTATGAATACACTTGTGATGACAGTGGTGTGTCTTTGTGTCCCCGAAGGCTTTGTGAATCAGAAAATATCCTAATAGTTATGAATTACACCTAAAAATGCTTTAAAATAATGCTAGATAAATAAATGATATTAATGACGTTTTTGGCCACCGATGAGCCAATACCGGACAGTACAGATTTTAATTTGGTACACAGGCGTACCAACACGCGGGTAACGTGTTAAACCCCAACACGTGTGACGAAGAGTAGTATACCACATTTACACTTTTGAGTCAAACAAATTGCAACAGTTTGTTTTATTTCTTATTATTGTTTATTGAGTTGTTCTTTATGACATATCCAAAATGGGACACAGGTTTCAACCTAGAAGTTACCTAATTTGCATATTTTCAAAATGGCCGCCATTTATATATAAGGCCCATTATCTCTAAAAATACTCATTTTTAGCACAATAAGTGCATTATACTTGAATAGTAACATAAACCAGTGAAGCTATAAAACATTTTTTCAAACTCAAATGACCCGTCTAAAACATGTAGGTCAAAGGTCAAGAATTAAAAAAAATAAGTCAAATGACCTTTTCTTTACAAAAAAAAAGTGCATTAAGACATAGCTAATGTTATTATTTTTTAACAATATTAATTGTTATATAGAGATTGTACTCTGTCTGAAGTTACACATGAAAGTGTAGGCCCTATGTCAAGACTTACAACATTCGATCACAATCAAATTAAAGAACATATATAAACTGTTATATATGCACATATTAAGGTGTTCATTATTTGTGTTCTTCTTTTAGATACATACTGTGAATTAGTAGTCAAATTCATCTAACTCTATGTTTGTGCATAGTCCGTCTTGGCAATTTCCGCAGAATTTGGTGCAGTACATCCCGTTTTTCTTGCATGAACATATCATTGTGTCACAGTAGTCCATGCATTTGCAACGTACGATCCTCAAGAGGGCATCAGGAGCTGGTCTGCTGTCAACAGGCAACTGTTTTTGCAGGCAACAAACTCTCGTGTTGACTATTCCATCCCCAATATTCCGGCTTCAGTACCACGTTTCCTATCCATATTTGAGTCTGTAGATACACTCTATAAGAATGATATTTGGCTGCATCAGCTGTTGGTGGAAGTTTCTTGATGTCGACACTCTTGAAGCTCTTGACAACTTTGTCACCAAACAGCTTCCTCCTTAAGATATTCAAACTTGCATCTCGTCCACCATACAAACATACCAATGCTTTAGCCCCAGCATCTCTGATTTCATCGTGGCTAGCTGAACTCGACATGAAAGACTCACCTATCTGCATTAGCTCATTAGATTTTTTAATGTCTAGCACGCAACCTTTGCCGATCCCATGGAGTCCTGACGTGGTATCGCATCCGCATACTGCATGTAGAAATGGTAGGTATGTGCATAATCGGCTTCCCAAAGTTTCACATGTCGCCTGGATATTCCACAATGGGACTTTTATTGCACTCTTCTCTGACTTCATGAACAATTTGGTACCAAGTTTATGGTGGTGGCACATTAGCACAAGGATGTCTGTATCCTCAGCAATTACAAATGTCGTTTTGTACTCAGCCATACTGACTGCTGTCTGAACAATCAGTAGATCTGCATCGTCTTCAGCATGGATGGTATCCATATCCTCTTTACGCATCTCATCTGATAACATATTTATGAATGCCTGCTTGTTTCCTTTGTTTTGCAGGAACGTTTTCTTTTCCATCTTAAGTGGCAAATCGATGGCTAGCTTGACCTTTCCAGAAAATTGTCCACGCCTTTGGTGTGCTACGGTTTTGATTGTATTTTGTAGATATCCATCAAATACAACGATTGGATAGATGTACTTCTTTACCATGCGTATGTAAGCGGTGATTATTTGTCTGTATGTTTGACCCTGTGTCCATGGCAAACGCTGCAGAAGGGAACCCCCGTCCAACACATTGCATTCTGCTTCAGGAACTGGGAACTCTGGGGTATCCTTACATAGTTTGGAAATAGCCTCAGCAAGTTTTGGTTTTGAAGTAGAGTTAAGCAGCCCCTGTTTTGTGAAGAGTGATACACAGAGAGCTCATATGTAAACACTTCATTTAGGTCAACATCGCTGTTGTTGGCAATTATTAAAAGTCGTTGGAATAGAAGCTGGGTGTCGACACTTAGTTCCTCTCCATCTGTAATCACCTCCGCACCCATTACTTTCACTTAATTTGTTTTCCTGAAGACATGTTTTGTAACATGTTCTCCTTCCATCTTGGAAATAATGGACCTTCCTAAATCTTCAGCCATGTGGACGTTAGAAACAGTTGAGGCAATTCCTGTTGATATGTCATACAAGTAATTACACTTGTCGAATGGATCGTGGTATTCCAGGTACTCAAGGATGATTGATGTGTCAGTCATATCTCGTTGCATTTTACTTGTACTCAGTTCAGTTTGTACATGCTTGTATGTGCTTAACTTCTCCATCTCGGATGTTATCTGTGCATAATCAGGCATCGTTAGCAGCCATCTTGTCCGTTGCGTCTCATCCATCCCTCGACCATGCGTGATCCCACCTTTGCTCTTAAGAGACTTCATTAGAACCTGCCATGGAGAAATCTGGTCCAAAATGGCAGCTATGCCTATGCTGTAGGCCCTATCAATCTACCACAGTAGCGATAGTTAACTCCTACCCTGTGTTTTTCTACCTAAAATACTATGCTAAATAGGCCTTTTAAAGTTTTAATATTGGCTGTTATTTAAGCTTAACTTTCCAAACTTTTATCCACTAATATTTGCTGTAAAATATTGGACTTACCACGTACCCAACAGGCATATACATCCGTGACTGCCAACGTTGAGTTGAACGTTGAAATGCTCCAAAACACTGAACATGAACACTACACAGGCCCAAGCATCTGCTGCATACACACCATGATATTCCAAGTAGCATACACATCGCATTATTAAATAACAGCAACCTGACACTATGTACAGATCTACTAGGAGAGAGAATATATCATGCTAATAATAGAACCAGGGAGTTTCCTGGAAAACAGGTAGTTATTGTTGTGTGTATATAAACATTAATTAGCATCACAGTTGGCAAGGAATATGATGCAATGGGGTTGGGGTCAAATTACTATCTGAGATCATGCAGCTTATGGCAAGTTGATGGTGTGGTTGGAAGAAGGGTGATCATCGAAGAGGGTGGGGTGGGATTCAGGGGTGTCTAATTTGCAGA
>JACEEZ010022302.1:45000-101898 GCA_016584305.1 Chionoecetes opilio
CAGCGCACTGAGGAATTTCTTGGAGCCGGCAAGGGTGTCACCTGGGGTAAACACCATGGGCGTCCGGCCCCCTTCGGAGGCGCTGCAAGCACAGGAGTGGTGGGGGGGCAGAGGAGGGGGGGACGAAGTGTAGGCCGCGTGAATTTTGTCAACGAGCTCCGAGTATTCATTGATGGTGACCGGGCCCCGTAAGCCCGCCAGCTGCACGCGGACGGGGTGGTGCATGAGGCTGGTGTGGCGGTAGCGAAGCATATCCTCGGACAATGGGAAACCCGCAGCCCTGTTAATGTCCTGCATACGGGAGAGGAATGTTGAAGGTCGACGTCCGTCATATTGGAGCGTGTCGAGCTCAGTCACATAAGCCTCGCACGACCTTCCAAGGCCGCAGACGAGGGCAGTTTTCAACGCCTCATATTTCCCGTCTGCCGGATGAGCCGTAATCACTGAGGAGATGCGGAGGCAGCGATGTCCGACGGAATGGCCCTGACAAGCGCCTGAAATTTCTGGAGATCCATGATGTCCGGGGAGCCCGTCCACGAAGCTTCAAGGTGTATAAACCACGTGGCTATGTCGTAGGTGAAAGCCAGGAGGTGGAGTTGCGCACTGTTAGTATACACCGGGTCATAGCTACACTCGAGGTCACCAATTGTAGCAAGTTCTTTAGTTACACGGGATAAACCAAACACTAAGTTCGCACACAAGTTTATTAAGGCGAGAATATGTATATGTTCAGCGGAGACGGATGCGCGAGCATCACAGAGCGGAGTGTGTTAGCTCTCTGTGATGGTAGGTGGAAGACTCACCGGCTCCCGCTCCCAGGACAGGAAGGTGGGGGGAATGTAGGTCACCACAGTCAGGTTGGCCGCATCTGCCACACCTGGCCAGGCGTGACCTTTAGGGTAATGAAGCAGCTGGCAAGAAGCCCAACCACATTGGGGTCACTACAGAACGCTGAGTGCTCTGTGGGTGACAGAATTAGGCAGGGTTAAGGCATCCGTGTTTGATGCACCAGGAATGCAGATGCAAACTAGAGATCAGGGGAATGGCAGAAGCTGAACCGTTGAATCGACGAAGCCATGTTGTGTGTGAGCTGAATTATCCAAGATTTGCTCTACTAGAGACGCTTCTGAGGGTGTGAACAGGTTAGTTTCTGAGAGAGTGAACACGTCAGTTAAATCCTCTGCCTGAATTGGTACAGCGACTGCATGACGTTTGCTTTTTAAACAAAAGGGCCGAGCAAGTGAGCGTCGACGTTTACGCTTCGCACGAGTTATTATGCTGAGTTTATATTGAGAGCTAGGCATTTTAGGAAGTAGATGTAAAATCTTCTTGAGAGCTCGGCTTATAAGACAGTAGTGGTGCGTTGCATGCATGCGAACAATGTTGCTGCTGCACTGATTCTTGTGTAGCTACTTGAAACATTGTTTGGGTGCTCGCGGGAAAGAGACAAATCTTATAGGGAATTGCACGCAGACTGGGAAAGATGTTAATCTTGTGAGCAGAAAAATCATGGTTGCCGATAAATACATCTGCTGGAATGTTATTACCATCTACGATATAGAACATTATGTTGATAGGTTCAAGGTCAGGTGTCAGGTAAACATCAAATGGAATTTTGCCCAATGCGGGGAGCTTAGTACCTACAATACCGCAGAGACGGAGGTCAGGCTGTTAACCCGGGAACTGCGGGAGCAAAGATTTTTTTAGTGCTGCCAGTGCGGGGATGTGAGTAAAATAGTGACCATTACAGAGTTGGATGAAAATCACATCAACGCCAAGGTAGTAAAAATCTGCATCCGGCAATATATATATTTTTAACCCAAACGTATGGGGTTGTGGTGTGGTTGTGGTCGGGAGTTGAAATATCTGGCGCGAATGGCACCAAACCGGCAGCGTGAGCCTACTGAAGTGACGTCAGGGATGCCACTCCTTCGGATTTTTCCCAAGATTTTGAGGGGATTATTCAAGTACTTCTCCAGTAGTTTATCTCAATGTAAGCATAGGTACCGTTGTACCGTACCTTGAGATAAACTACTGGAGAAATACTTGAATAATCCCTCCAAAATTACCAAGATAGACAAAAAATATCCTACCGCAGGACCTAAATCCCAAGATCTTGAGAAAAAACCCAAGGAGTGGTATTCCAGCGTAGAGCGTAGTTAGGCAGATGATGGTGTGTGGTATCGAGGGCTGACATCAAGGCGTATATGTGACACAGTTTGTAGAGTTCTACGAATGTTGGCGTAGTTTTTGTATGTTTTTAAATTGCGCTTCCGGAAGGCATGCTGCATTCGCTCAGCAGAGCCTTCAGGAAGGCATGCCGCAGCCCACGGGTTAAATTACACATACACGTTGTGTGCGTAGTCTCTGGAAGCAAGATTTTGTCATAATGTTAACTGAAGCATCAGTGTCAATGAACAAAGTTAGAGAATGTCAATTAAATTATTTGTTAAGCACCATCGCGTATTTCCAGTTCTCTGTTGAAATGCGATAAAAGGGAAGAGCGTCGTTGTCTAAAGCTGGGCAAGCAGAAGTGTACAACTGAAGCGCGAAGTGAGTACCGCTGTGAGGTGGCTGACGCGAATAGTGGGTACCTGTAGGGTGGGGTGGGGTCACACCGAACGGGGGGGATCACCGTACGAAGGCTACAACGCGAAAATTAATTCAAATTTTGCGCCACCATGCCACCACGGATGCAGCGCCACCCTCAGTGAACTACATGCGAGCAACAGGGTAGCGTCAGCGTCACCTCCGTGTTTACCAGGTAAGAAATTTTATTTTTCGTATGTTCCTTGTTACTTTTCGCCGTTCTTATATAGTGTCTCATGTCGGCTGTGTGGCGTATTTCTTTTGAGGTAAGTTGAAATTTTACGGGGTTTAAACCCGTTTTGGGCCCATGTTATTGATTTGAAAAAAAGTAGGGGGCTTTCAAAACGGGCCCGGGGTTTGGCCCATTATTTAAAAAAAAAAGGTTTGGCGCGGGGGTCAAGTAGGGTTTGAAGTGCGGGGGAAAACGTTACAGTGAAATTTAAAAAAGCTTATCTTTTGAAATACCTAAAAAAACATAACAAACAGTGATTGACTATTTTATATTGCATGATTTTAAATGGTGGGGGGTAAAACTAGTGCTTTTAAAATTAAAGGGAAAATTTGTTTTTTTGGCATAAAAGTTAAAGGGTTTGATTGGTTTTTAAATTTTATGATGCTATATCAGTGTTTTTAAAGGGCTAAAAAAAAACATGAACTAACTATTATAAAGTGATTTATGTTATTGAATGATTCTAAAATTTTAATTTTTAGGGTTTTAAAAAAAACCTTTTAAAAACACTGCTATTTTCGGGGCTTTGGATTTCGGTGATCCCCCGAAATCACTACGTTTTTGGGGAAAATCTATATATTTTTAAATACTTAGAAAAACATAAAAAAAAAGTGACTGACTATCCCATATTAGCATGATATTAAAGGGTGGTGGTAAAAATTTAGTGCAAAAAAATTTAAAGGAAAACAGTTTTTTTTTTGTTGGTTTTAAATTTGAAGGTGTTTGGGTATTAAATTATGATGCTATATCAGTGTTATTATGCTAAAAGCACAAAAACAACTTTTTAATAATTTTTTTATAATTGGGAATGTTTCTAGAATTAATTTTTTAGGGTTTAAAAAAAACTTTTAAACCCCCTTTTTTGGGGGGCAGGGCGTTGGGGTAAATCCCCCACATTTTATTGCCAGACTAAAGCCCCAAAAAATAATATGGGGGCCAGCAAGAATCCCCTTCAAACACTGAAAAAAATTTTTAAAAAGCAAGCAAACCAAAAACTAACCAAAAACCAAAATATGCATGATGTCTAATGTCTTTAATTTCTTTTCAAAATCAAACCAAACCCAAAACCCCCATCACCTTTCATCATCCCTTCCCCAAAATAGGGCAGAAGAGCGACAAGCAGAGGGAAACCGCACTGCCCTGAGGCTCCCTTTAAGCACCGCGTGGCCATAGTCCCAGCCTGAAAGAAGCCGTGACGGGATTCAACATCAAGAAAAAAAAACTTTGCTGTAAGTTGCTCTTTTTAGTTCCAAAAACCCCCAAGGTCTTTTTGTATGACCTTTTCCCACGTTTTTTTTGGTTTCCCCCTTTGGTTTGGGTCAGCAAAAAGACCTCAGGGATAGCTAAGGGGTCTCTAAAATTTTAAAATTTTTAAAAATTTTTTCATTTTTTTTTTTTGGGGGGTTTTTTTTAATTTTTCCAGCAAGGGGGCCTTTTTAAGTCCTAATTAATTTCTTTGTTAAAGGATGGGCCCTTTAAGCGCTCTATTTTTTTATTTTTTTTTTCAACTTTTGTTGCCCGCAAGGGCCTTTTAATCCCAATTTATTTTTTTTACAGGACGCCTTCTATCTACGGGAAAAAGCTGCGGAAAGGAGTTACCCATTTTGGCTGGTTGTTCCCGTGCCCCAAAAGGGTTTTTTAGCCCCCCAAAAAAAGAAAATAATTGTTATTTTACCACCCGGCCAAAATGTTCTTTCGGCCTGCCCCCGAACGATTTTTGCGTTTGGGTGGTTTTTACCAGTTTTTTGCCATAGCTTGGGGGGAGCCAAGAGGGGGATCCCTGCGCCTGGGGGGAAAAAGAAAATGGCGACCCAAAGGGGTGGTTTTAGCCTTTATGAAACCCTCATCCAAACCTTGTATTTAAAGGTTCCCGGAAAAGGCAGTCCATTGCCAAAGGGTTGTTGCCTTCAAAAAAAGTCAAGGGAAAAATTTTTTAAGGAACAAATTTGCTTTTGGGGGAAAACACAAATTTACGCCCCGGGCCGGATATTTCAATTTTGGGGAGAGTTCATTGGCGGTGTTATGAAAAAACCAGTCAAGGGTTGTGTGTGCGAAAAGGCCCCCGCCCTAGCCACGAGGGAAAATCCCTGAACGCGGGTGACAGCAGAGTTTGGGGCATTAAAATGCGTGGGGCAGTTCATCCCCCCCAGGGGGTTTTTAATTCCCCGATTTCGAGGAATCCCCCTTTCATGAGGGAAAACGATCTTTGGTTCCAAAGGGATATTGCATCCTAGTGGTGGGTTGAATGGTGAAGCTTTGTGCAGGGAAATTCAGCCCTTTTTCCAAAGAGAAGTCTTTTTCTTCTGTAAGAAAAAAAGATTCTTCTGTATGGACAATGCTTTAATGTCACATGAACATTTAAACCGTTGAAATTTTCGATTTAAAGCATGGTATTTGTGATGTTACCTTTTCCTCCGCCTACAACAGACAAAAATCCCCGCCCTTTGGGTGTGAGGTCTTTGGTCCTTTAAGACATTTTCCCGGTTTCCCTAATGAAAAGACCCCGCGGTCAGCCCCCCTAACGAGCCTAACAGTCCACAAAAATTGCCAATTTTTCTTTTGAGGGATGGACCAAAAACCACTACCCCCCCCAAAAATTTTTCAGTGGTTTCCGGGCGATTTTTATTTGGGAATCAATGCAAAAAATTTCCCCGAAAGATGTGTTTGTAGGAGCGCATGTAAACCCAGCGACCGGCACCACCCGAAAAATTTTAGTGGAATTACTCCCAAATTTTTTGATGGAAGGGGAAATTTAAAAATGGGAGGGGGCGAAAGGCTGAAAAGGCCCTACCTCAGAAGCTATTTCCCCTTCCCCCTGTGTCTCCCCCGGGGTAGGGTTTATGTGCCTGCCACCCAGGGCCCCCGGGACGACAGAGCCTGGGCCAAAACCCCCAGCACCCGCACGACAGAGCCTTCCCCCCCCGGGCCCCCCCCACGACAGAGCCCGCCACCCCCGGGCCAACACGACGCCCCCTGCCACCCCGGGCCCCAGCAAGACCCAAAAACCCGCCACCCCCCAGGGCCCCCGCAGACCGACCGCCACCCGGCCCCCCGCACGATGCACCCCGCCACCCCTTTGGGCCCGGGGAAAACGCACCCCTGCCCCCCCCGGACACCCTCTCAACAGAAGGGCTTTAACCCCCGAGTGTGTCGGGGCCCTTCCCTAAGGGTAATCCTCGTTTCCCATGGGAAAAGGGGGGAAGAGGGTTGCGGGCCTGCATTTTTTAAACCCAGAATGAGGAGGCAATATCGGGCCCTGAGGTTTAAGGCAGAGGGAAAAGGGAGAAGCTGGAAGACAAAAAAAAAGGAGCGGCTGGGGGAAAAAAAACATTGGGAAAGAAGGGAAGGGGGGCCACAGCGGGGAAAAAGTCTGTGCCCGTCCCGGGGGAAGACACCCCTGAACCCAAAGGGGGAGGTTGGGTGATGTCCGAAATTCAGCTGGACGAATCCTCCCAGTACTCGGATGAGGGGGACGACGAGGGCAAACCCGGACTGCAGCATTTATACCCCTTTTCCCGCGAAAAAAATCACAGGGGGGGGTTTGTTTGGTTCAGCTGAAAACTGGAGGAGGGGAAAGGGGGGTGGGCACATTTTGTGTGCTATGTTTCCCCAGGTGTTAGCCATCTGGAGGATGGAAAAATTTAAAACCCTTTTTTTCCTCCGGATGAAGTCCCCAACACCCGGGGACACGTTTCCCCCTTCCCTACCATCCTAGATGAAAAATTTGTTTAAACCGAACAGTTTCAAGGGTTGTTTTGGGGGACCTCCAAAAGGGGATCACCAAAAGGCCGGGGTGAAAACCCCGGGGGAAGGTGTTTCCCCCCCGGGATGCCTTCAGATGCACTTCTGAAAGTGAGCATAAAAAAAACCTTTGACCTAAACTTTTAATAAATGCTTTTTTTATTGAGCTTATCTTTTATTTAAAAACCCAATTTAAAAAGGTGGGTGTCTAGGGCCTTTGCATATATGTTGAAAATTTTAGGCAAAAAAAAAAAACAATAATGTTTTGAATATGAGTTTAAAAAATTTTCATTTCCCGGTTTCCCCCCCATACCCCGATCCCGGGGTCCCCCCTCGCGGGGGGGACACCCGGGCGAGGGTTTTCCAAAAAATTTTTAAAAAAAACCCTTAAAAGAACCCCTTAAATTTTTGATTAAATTCAGGAAAGGGGAAACCCTAAAGGGGGGCCATATTGTGAAGTTTTTTTTGGGCACAGTGTTGCACTCTCTAGGTTTAAAAAGGAAATTTTTTTTGAATATTTTTCCACTAATAGTACGGTTTTCCCCCCACAACCCCCCCTAAGAGGGTTTACGTTGGTGAGCACGTGTTAAGGGCGGCGGGCAACCAGCACTTTTTCCCTCTAGTTAGTCAATCTCCGTTTATTTTTTTTTCGCTCCCACTAGGGTTTTTTTTTCGCTTTGGGTAGGGTTGTCCGTCTGCATCAGGCAGTCTCGATCGGTCGGGTTTTTTTTTGCAAAGATGAAATCAATTTTTTAGGAAATCAAAATCCAAAAGTGATTAAATTAAAAAATATTCGATATAAAAACAGTAATTTTTTGCAAATTTTAAAATTTAATACGTTTGAAAAATATTTTTAAAAAAATTCAAGTGTATTGGGACCCGTAGTACATTTTAAAAACCGATTCCTATAACAGGGCCCAAAAGTCCCCCGCATGACTCGATTGAAAAGATTTACTACAAAGAGTCAACTCACCGGACACACCCTGACACACAGTGGTGTTAAGAATTATGAATGTTTAGAGTGTGGGAGAAGATTTGCTAGAAAGAGTCACCTCACCAAACACACCCTGACACACAATGGTGTTAAGAATCATGAATGCCTAGAGTATGGGAAAAGATTTACTACAAAGAGTGACCTCACCACACACACCCTGACACACAGTGGTGTTAAGAATTATGAATGTTTAGAGTGTGGGAAAAGATTTACTTGAAAGAGTGACCTCACCATACACACCCTGACACACAGTGGTGTTAAGAATTATGAATGTTTAGAGTGTGGGAAAAGATTTACTTGAAAGAGTGACCTCACCATACACACCCTGACACACAGTGGTGTTAAGAATTATGAATGTTTAGAGTGTGGGAAAAGATTTACTTGAAAGAGTGACCTCACCATACACACCCTGACACACAGTGGTGTTAAGAATTATGAATGTTTAGAGTGTGGGAAAAGATTTACTAGAAAGAGTGACCTCACCATACACACCCTGACACACAGTGGTGTTAAGAATTATGAATGTTTAGAGTGTGGGAAAAGATTTGCTACAATGGGTCACCTCACCACACACACCCTGACACACAGTGGTGTTAAGAATTATGAATGTTTAGAGTGTGGGAAAGGATTTGCTACAATGGGTCACCTCACCATACACACCCTGGCACACAGTGGTGTTAAGAATTATGAATGTTTAGAGTGTGGGAAAAGATTTGCTACAATGGGTCACCTCACCAACACACACCCTGACCACAGTGGTGTTAAGAATTATGAATGTTTAGAGTGTGGGACAAGATTTGCTAGAAAGAGTCAGCTCACCAAACACACCCTGACACACAGTGGTGTTAAGAATCATGAATGCCTAGAGTGTGGGAAAAGATTTACTACAAAGAGTGACCTCACCTCACACACCCTGATACACAGTGGTGTTAAGAATTATGAATGTTTAGAGTGTGGGAAAAGATTTGCTACAATGGGTCACCTCACCACACACCCTGACACACAGTGATGTTAAGAATTATGAATGTTTAGTGTGGAAAAAGATTTACTACAAAGAGTGACCTCACCAGACACACCCTGACACACAGTGGTGTTAAGAACCATGAATGCCTAGAGTGTGGGAAAAGGTTTTATACCCCATTCTGAACTCACCAGACACACAGTGGTGTTAAGAATCATGAATGCCTCCTAACCTAACCAAAACTTAACCTCACTTATCTGAATTTAGAAAATTCATTGCACAAAAAACAAACATACAGGCACAGGAAAGCACAGCTAAAGAAACGACAATAGAAGTAATAAGTACCTAAATTTCCTATTTCGGTAACTATGTTTTTGGGTGCATAATCCGCAGAAGTTGGCGGGCTCCACAAGCCTTTCAGCTTACTTTTTTTTACGATGTCATGAAAGAAATTGTTCTACTACAACTTAATGCATTACAAGGCACGTAATTATAACCGTCGGTAATAATGGACGAGAGTTTCGCGGTCGTTTTCAGAGACAAAGACTATTTTTTCTTGGCCTATAATAGGTGCGTGTTGTAATGGAGATAGTTTTATTTTGCGCAAAGAAGAAGAAAAAAAAAAAAAAAAAAAAAAAAAAAAAAAAAAAAAAAAAAAAACCTTACCTTATATATTTTAATGAAACCTAACCTAACCAGATTTTAATGAAACCTAACCTAACCTTATAGGTTTTAATGAAACATAACCTAACCTTATAGGTTTTAATGAAACATAACCTAACCTTATAGGTTTTAATGAAACATAATCTTAAACCACAAAGTGGTTAAACCACAAACCACACAGAACCATGTTTGTTTACAGTCGAACAGCTGACTGGTGATGCAGGCGAACGATTCTATGTGTGTGACGGCTTGCAGACTTTGCAGTCAGAAAATTGTTAGTTTGTAGAAAGTTGCTGAAAAAAACTAGACGGAAAAAGTGCTAGTGTGACGCCGCCTTAAATTAGTCATTCGGGTTGAGTTTGAGATAGCGTCTGTGCGTGGGACGCAGCAAGGACTAGGCCAGAGGTGTGCAACCTTTTTGAACAAAGGGCCACGAGTTATGATTCTGTGCAGGAGCGCCGAGAGAATTGAAATGTGCTTGGGCAGGAATAGTTTGGAGCCCCCATTCCTGCAGTAGGTAAATGTAGAAGTGGGGAGTGTACGTAAGGTGACCAGAGTCCCGCTTTTAGGCGGGACAGTCCCACTTTTTATGCGTCTGTCTTGGTTTTTTTTTATGTTAGTAAAATATCTCGCTTATTTTATGTTTGTCCCGCTTTTTCATACTACTATATTGCCCCTCTTCCAATGGAATACTGATACATTATTCAACTTCACTGGTTCACCAGCTGGTAACTTTATGGTGTACTCGTGCCTTACCCTTACGCCATATGATACAAGATCGGAATTCGTTTGAGACGTGTTTCTCACAGTCACTCACCGTCCACCCCCAGTGGACCGGCGACGGTTCGTGTTTGATTAGCAGCCTTCACATAAGGCGCTGCCAGTGTGTCACTGTCACCGCTTTTGTGGGAGGATAGACTAGTTCAGATTTTTCCACGGGATCTCAAGAGAAATTGACATTCTAAACTGAACGTTGAGAGTTGAATATCTATTGATTTAGACATGACATTCAATAACTTAGATATATGTACATTCAAATGAACTGCTGACCAGAAATAGTGTCATCCACAAGACTCTAGAGTGATAAGACATGATACACATATGTGTAATTATTACAAAAAATATGAGAAAAGCAATAACCAAACACTAAATTGATAATGATATAATTTAGATATACATTCAAATGCACTGTTGACCAGAAATAGTTTCAGCCACTAGAGTGATAAGACATGATACACATATAACAAAAGCAATAAACAAACACTAAATTGATAATAATATGGTAAGTTAAATCATAATGCAATACATAAATATTACATACAGAATACATATATGGCACATTCATTTTATAAACAATGGCGTTTTCCTTGCTTTTCTCTTGGCAAACTTATGAAGTACAACATCAAAATCAAGAGATCTTGTAAGTTGATACTCAATACTGAGTCTAGCCAGGTCCACAAGTCGTGCTTGTGTCATTGCTGTTCGTATGATTCTTTTTAGCAGCTTGAGTTTGCTGAATGAGCGCTCTGCAGAGGCGACAGTGACAGGGATTATTAGGAGAATGCGGCGCAGGCTGATAGATACATTTGGGAAGAGTCCTTCTAGTCTGCACTCTGTCAAGCAATTCAAAAGCTGCAATGGCTGAGTTAGTTCTGCCCAAAATTTGACCGATGAACTGTTAGTAGGTGCCTCATTTCCATCACGATATCATGACTGATATAGGCAATATAATTATCTGCCAATGATTTTGATTTCAGTTTCAGCTACTCTGCTGATATTGTTAGGTACTTCCAGAGGAAACTGAAGTTTTCAGAAATATTCTTGGCAGCATTGTCAGTCCACCAATTACGTTATCCAATAATACATAAAACACAGACTTTCTGAAAAATGCTTCATAAGTTGACTCATGTGCTTCATTTTGTTCTGATAAATCTGTATCTTCTGTGCCATCACCATCATCATGAAATCTTCTTTTGTGTTTAGATCCAGCTGCTTTACCACGACCACGATAGGGGAGAGCGGTGATGATTCGGCCACTTTTTTTTTAAAAATATTTATAGAAAAAAAAGTTTAGGAAGCAGTGTAATTTTGTTTATCTCAAAATGCTCCCTCATCATTTGGCTCTTTAGCCTGGTGATATCAGACCCGTAGCTGTTTTCAATTTTTACCAGTGAATGACGAAACACAAGTTTCTAAATCGTCCGAACCATCCTTACCCGTGGTGATGGTCCGGCCAGATGGGTGGGATGGTACGGACTCATGTATTACTCGGCAAAATCTTAAGATAATGTGAGCTGGATTGGCTAATAAACAAGAAATTATCAGTTCAAAATTTTTTTATTATACTCGAGTACAAAAAAATAGCCTCTATATTTTGTAGAAAAATAAAATATATAATTAGACCAAATTTATCCAGAATTATGGACAATTGGAGTAGAACTTTGTTGTCCTGAGAGCACCTTGTGTTAGCAACAAAATGTTGTAGTACAGAAACAAAGTTATTGCTTGTCATCCAGCCACTAGGATGAACAAGACCTTTGCATGCTGATGGAACACCTTTCAACATACGTCCCTCATCAAACCTTACTCTAGGGAATATGAAGCATGGAGGCAGGGCATTACAATTGGCACATATGATCCCTACCATTGTAACCAACTTTCCACGCTCGCGTGATGTCACCTGCCCAACTTGGTGAGCTCCCTTCTGTGCAATAACCTTGGGGAGCCTCTGGACGGTTGTAGCTACATCCAGTTTCGTCTAGATTGTAGATGCTTGATTCTGTCAGGTTGTATCGCAGTAAGATATCCTCTAGCTTCGACTGAAAGACACCAAGGTTTGTTTTATTAAAGCTAGTCATTCTAGCCAGACTTGTGGTTTCAGGGCTTCTAAGAGAGAGCTTGCTATTCCTCTCCATGAAACCAGTGAGCCAGTCTCTCCCTGCTGACTTATCCCTTTTCCATGATTCAGGCACATCAATGTTGCTAGCAACTGCATATTCATAGGCAAGCCGCCTTGTTATCTTGGTGGTTAAACCATGAAATATGTTAGAGCAATGCATTAGATAATCAGCCACTTCGTCTTCCATATTTTGTGAGGACTTGCCGTACTGCGTAATTGCCTAACTTAAATCCCTGGTTTTCTTTCTTGTCCCTTGACAAATAGTCGTGAAGTGTGCTTCTTGGAACCCCATATTTTTCAGCAGCTTTCCTCACAGAGCTTCCACTTTCCTTTACTTCAGTAAAAGCAGACTGCAGAGCAGCTTCATCTCTCTCCCTGTTCGTTTTCTTCTTATATTTCCTCCCCATGATGACTGGTGGGTGTCTGAAACAAAGGAAACAAGTTGTTTTAAATGTAGAATCATTAATATGTTATACTCAAATTAGAAATTAACGTGATATTATTAATAATATTTAATATCTAAAGACACTATACTGTACTACAAAACACATTTAAACATAAAAATTATAAATATGTACTCCCAGGTTAATAATAACCATTCTGTTTCACTTAAGTGTTCATAACATACATGCTTCAAAGAATAATTTCATGATGTAATTGCTTAGTGATGGTTCGGACAATGACGAACCATCCCCCTCATCAAATGTCCGAATCATCCCAACACTATAAAACATATAAATGGCTACACTCGACTTCCAAACACGAGAGGTAAGCATTCGTATTTTACGGTAATATCTTCGTTAGGCGTCACTGTTTCACCATAATAATACACAATCTGATACTTGTCATATTCATGGAGGTATAGCTTATGACACACATGCAAAATATAACACAGAACGTGCAAAAAAACATAAAAACTTACCTGCATCAAAAAGTATGGCGCCGGCGGCTTTGTTGTCACACGTGGTCTTGGTAAACAAAGTCTGGCATTTTCACGCCAGATGTCGCGGCGCTAGGTCCCATACATTTTTCAGGAAATGCAATGTTCGGACCATCCAACCGTCCGAATCATCACCGCTATCCCCTACAGTTTCACCTCGATGTCCAGGTTTGAAGCAACTAGCCACATAGTGCCACATGCCACATAGCTTTCCAGTTATTTCGGAGATATGTCAGTCCTACAAACAAGCCCTCTATGTTTGATGGGCCTTATAGGGCCATCAAAGCCTTAATGGGCCCTCCCAGGACCCATGGGCCCCGGGGTAAATGCCCCGGCTGACCCCCCCTCTCGGTGGGCCTGACTCTGTGCCTTGGAGGGCCGCACATCCATACTACATGCTATTTACACGGGTACTGGTACTAGAAGAGGGTAGGTTCCGGGTACACAGATCGTTCACCACACGCTAGCACTGGTAGCATGGTAGTATACTTAAGTAACTAACCACATGCCTGTGAATGGAATACGAAAAAAACCTAATGTTGCAGGATGTACACAAGAATAAAATATTCATTCACACCTTCGCTTACAGAAGTTGGTATCTCTGTGTCATTTACACATGGATTAAACCTGACAGATATGCTCTCTCTCTCTCTCTCTCTCTCTCTCTCTCTCTCACACACACACACACACACACACACACACACACACGTATTAGACCTGACTGATATACAATGGTATATCTCTCTCTCAGTGGCCGAACTGAGGTTTTAGGAATATAGGATTAGTTTTAGGTAAATATAAGACTTAAGCCCCGTCCACACTGTGCCTCATGCAGAGATTCACGAGGCAGGTGGATGTGTTGAATGCACACACGACTGTCCAGACTGCGTGTTTCAAGGGACACTCCGTCACAAGTTTTATGTTCATGGCAATTTTTGACCACCTACAGATTTTTGCATTGTGACGTGTCATGTACCATCATAATTGGGAAAGTGTGCTGATTCCGAGACTGAGTTAAAATTCAATGCAAACAAAATTACAGGAATAATAAGGAGTTGAATAAAAAAAAACGGTGATAGAGAAAAACTGTTTATGCACTATTTAATTTTGCCCTCATTATCTTATTCTAAGTGTAGTTTACTGTAATTTATTTATATTCATGATCTGCAGTAATTCAGTAATGTCTTGTAAAGATGATGGTATGTTCAGTTTTTCTAAATATCATCTGGTGGTTTGACAATACCGTGTAAGAGTACAATATGTTAGTGCGGGCCAGAGCACCCTCTGTGACATCTTGCCTCAATACATCCATGCCATCGGTCTGGCTGGCATATTCCCCAACTCAATGCGAGTATGTGGTTTCCGAGTGAAGACGCTTGGCTGTAGCTCCGAAACTAACCATAGGATTTTCTCGAAAATACCCTCATTGTGATTCCCACACAAAGTTGCAGTAAGTTATTTTGGAAACCTAACCTAC
Source organism: Chionoecetes opilio (assembly GCA_016584305.1). NCBI lineage: Eukaryota > Metazoa > Arthropoda > Malacostraca > Decapoda > Majidae > Chionoecetes > Chionoecetes opilio. The sequence continues at coordinate 59,494 of JACEEZ010022302.1, forward strand.
CCGAATCATAACCTAACTAGTTCAAGAGTAAATGCTAAGTATTTACCTAGTTGTATCATACAGGAAAAGAAGTGTGCATGGCTGTGTTGAAAATCTCGATTTTCAACACATTCACTAGCACAGCGCGCGTCATGAGGCACAGTGTGGACACGGGGCTTTAGTCTTAATTCTTAGGCTACTTCCCGGGAGCCGCACTATATGTTAATAATATCTAGAGGATCGGGCCGCATCAAAAGACTTAGAGGGCCGCATGCGGCCCCCGGGCCGCAGGTTGCACAGGCTTGCTCTATAGCAGTTTCGTAACCTGGGGTGCTAGCCCCCCTGGGGGTGCTGAAATCAATGTTAGGGGGTGCTGGGAAATTCTGCATATATGGCAGTACAATGTTAGAGTTCCTGGCAATGGATACAAAAGTATCAAAAGGATACTTTTTGAAAAGAATACTATTTTTATTTGATAAACTTTAACCTCATTATACTGACTTTCAGTGAGAGTGTACTATAAGTAATCGCCAAGACCATTTCATCATTCCTGATTTAATGCAGTCAAAATATAGCCATTATCGAGTATATCAACAATATGTTGTCACTTTTTGCATCCAGTCACCCGTCTTTAAATAACCCGCAATGAAAATCTGTAAATACCCGAGCTTCCAAAACGCTCCTCCTGACAAGCAGACGACACACCACGACTCAGTGACGTCACCTGAGGAGGCCTCCCAAACCCCGCAGTAATACAAATACACGTAAAATTAGAAATAAATATACTACTTGAAGAATTGTGGGTGTTTCTGATATTTTTTTTTTGCGATATGGCATATACATTATACAGGGAGGTCCTGTTATACGAGCATTCGGTATACGAGAAATCAATGATACGAGCTGAGTAAATTAGGGTCCATTTTCATTATACGAGATCGAAAATCCAATGCTACGACATTCAAACTGGAGTGAGTAAAATTACCAAGTTCAATATGCGCGCCCTACCACGCATGCATCTGGGCTGTATGATGATGTACAATGATTCAGATGCGCAGAGACGAGTTTGTGGGCAGTGGAAGAGGTCTGCGCACCCATCCCTTGTCCCTTACCTACCCTACCCTCTCTTGTATCACGTGGCGTCCCCTACAGTACAACGTCTTTTTTGCTTGTATTGTGCCTTGTGAGTCGATTTTAGTGATTTGCTAGTTTACTTAATGTGCTTATTGTGACTTATTTGTGCTCTGTCCTACTGTGCTGTCACACTGTTAATTAACTGTGTTTTGTGTGGTGGTGTGGTGGTGCGATGGTGTGGTGGTGTGGTCTTGAAAAACATGTTTTTGATGGGGTCCTGGAACCAAACCTATATTTTACCATTAGTTATGTATTTCGCTATACGAGATTTCGCTTTACGAGTATGCCAAGTGGAATACTAACTGCTCGTATCTTCGGGACCTCCCTGTACTGGCATCCTTTATGGGTGCAGCAAGAAAGCTGTGCCTTTTCAGAGAGCTTATCACCTGTTCCCGACCTATACGGCCCCGATAAATGTGTGGAGACGTGTGTGCGCCGGGGGAGAGGCGGGCTGTGTGAGGCAGTTTGTCCGCCTCACGGACCGTCATCAGCAAGTTTCGCGCCACGACTGGAATGGGGCTGATGTTTTTCCCGCGCTTTTAACAATAGTCATGTTTTTAGGGAAATAAGGCGTGGAAATTAGTTATTTTTTTGTGGATTAGGCATTTTGAATAAACATTAAACATAAAGATGCAAAGAACATAAGAACATAAGAAAATAAGGAAGCTACAAGAGGCCACGAGGCCTACACGTGGTAGTTCCTGTGAAATGGGAAAATGGGTCTGGACGTTTACTTTATAAATTTCACTCGAGTGCTGATGTCTGAGGTGAGACGGTGAGGCTGCGCCGCTGCAGGCAGTAGTTGCGTAGTAGCAATACAGCTCAAGCCCCCGCATCGTTGTGTTTTGCCTTAACTTCAAGTTACAGTTATACTGGTATGACCATTGGAAGGTGTACCTCATTCACTCTAATTTACTCACATATTCTCTCTCTCTCTCTCTCTCTCTCTCTCTCTCTCTCTCTTCAATGTGTCGCATCATTTCTCTTTTATAGATGATTGTATTGATGACGCTTGTTCAAACCTGCACCAATTTAATGGGCCTAGAAAATGTTTGAGCCCACCCTAAACATTAAAAATTTCAGTAGTTTTTATTAAAAATATCATTGGCTGACTATAAATTATACACATATTATCATTACCTCTACCCCTGAAGGGGGAATAATACTATGTGTTCGTCTGTGTCTGTTTGTTTGTTTCTCTGTTAACATCACTCATAAAGTAGTTGCTCAAATTTTATGAAGTTTTTTTGTGGGGGAGTGTTACCTATGGTCAAAACACCAATCAAATAAATTTTGAAAGTCAAATGTCTAATTTAGATTGGTGCTTTTTTGCTAACTGCTTCTTTGTTTTGTCCGTAGGCTTGTGTGATTCTGCAATGCCAAAGACACACAAATGGAGTGGCGAATATGTCACCTATGGCTTCACTGCACTCCTGGATGATCGTGGAGGACCAGACCGGGCACAATGTATGACCTGCCATTTCATTATTTGCAACTCAAATTTGAAGCCTGCTAGACTCCAAGAACACCAGGTGAAGCATCCAGCTGCAGAACATGAACAGACTATCGACTGCAGGCTAAGAGGGCTAGATATGACCAGAAAGGCACACTACCCTGACTTGGATTCAAGCCAGTGCAGAAACCCCATCTGCAAGCTTTCTATGAGGTGGCATACCAGTGCATCAGGGAGAAGAAGACTACGCATTCGGCTCCGGAAAACCTGGTCAAGCCATGCACCATTCGGATGGTAGAACTGGTTCCGGGAACAGAGGCAGCCAAGAAGATGAAAGAAGTGCCTCTGTCTAACGATGTCATCGCAGGGAGAGTTGCAGATATGAGTTGCGACATTTTGGACCAGATTGTTCAGAAGATTAAAGACAGTCCGATCCGCATCAGTCTCCAGTTGGATGAATCAACTGATGTTTCCAACATGAGTCAACTGATTTTGTATACCCGGTACATCAAGGATGGTAAAATTAAAGATGAATTCCTCTTCTGTGAAGGCAGCGGAAGTATTCTGACTCTTGGATGAGTTCTTTGAGAAGCATCAGATCAGGTGGGAGAAGGTAGGTTCGGTGTGCACAGATGGTGCCCCAGCCATGATAGGGAATAAGTCTGGCTTTACTGCTTTGGTAAAGGAGAGGGTATCAGATATCATCATGAAACACTGTATTCTCCATCTCCATGTTTTGGCTGCAAAGACGTTGCCGCCCCACCTCAAAGAAATTCTGTCTGTCTGTGTGCAAGTTGTGAATTTCATCCAGGGTCGTCCTTTAAACCACAGAGTGTTCAAGTTACTTTTTGAGGAGATGGGAAGTGAACATAAAGTCCTTCTCTTCCACACAGAAGTGCGGTGGCTCTCACGTGGGAAAATCCTGACCCGTATTGCAGAGCTCAAGGATGAGATTGCAATATTCCTCCGAGAGTGTCAGAGAAAGTTTGCTGAAAATTTTGAGGACGAAATGTTCATCCTCTCTCTCACTCCTCTCTGGCAGACATTTTCAGCCATTTGAATGAACTCAACTTGTCCGTGCAAGGCATGGACAAGTTGAGTTCATGTTTGCTAACAATCTTGTTTGCAGAAAAGGTAGAAGCCTTCAAGTGGAAGCTCTCACTCTGGAATCTTCGAATCCAGGGAGGAAATACGGGAAGCTTTCCTATCCTGGACTAGAAATTGGGAAATAAGACAGTCAATCTCATGCTTGTAGAAAATATTGCTGCTCACTTCTCGCAGCTTGAGACCACCATGACAAAGTACTTTCCCAAGGATCATACATTTCCAGAATGGATTCAGCAGCCCTTCCTGGCAGACATGAGTGATGCTGACAACCTGAAGGAGGAGCTTATTGATCTGCAGGTGAACCAGGACTTTCAGACAAAATTCCATACATTACCATTGTCTGGCTTCTGGTGTGATCAGTTGGTAGCAAACCCTGGACTGGCGAGGGCAGCGCTGGAGATGATCATTCCATTTCCAACTACCTATCTGTGTGAAAAGGCATTCTCCACCCTGCTCCAGATCAAAACAATTGCCCGGAACCGCCTTCAAGGTGGGTTGCTCCACGACATGAGGGTGGCTCTGTGTGTGGGTTGTCACCGGGAGGCGACCGTAGTGTAACGGTAGCACGTCCGCCCGGCAAGTGGAAGGTCTCGGGTTCGATCCCCGAGCGGTGCCTGCCTTTTCGGTGAACCCCCTACCTCTAACACTCTGACCAACACGAAGCCTCGATTTTAAAAACTAGTCGCACATAAGCAACAACGAAAATCACATTGATGAGTGTATGTTCAATTACCTTGCTGTTTATGTTTGAGTGAGTTTGTCCATGCTCTTTACTCTTTTTTTCTTCATTTTTTATTGTTTTTGTCTATAGTATTGGCTTCCTTGATGTTTTATTTCTGGAGAATGAACAAAATAAATGATCAAGCAGAACTTCACTTCACTTTACTTTATCCCTGTAGTAGTGTAGCAACTGTAGTCTCTGTAACCAGAAGTTAGCCAGAGTTAGGGGGTGCTGGACTTCCTAGACCTGACTACAGGGGGTGCTGAGGTCAGAAAAGGTTAAGAAACGCTGCTCTATAGGATCTAAGAAAAAGAATAGAATATTGAGTATTATAATTTTCCATTTTATTTTTACATCACAAAGAACTGGCCATAGGCAAAAAATAGTAACAAAAAGCCTGCTAGCTGCTAGTTCCTATCAGTAGATAGTAAGAGATTGTAGAAAGGGGGGTGGGTCAATTTAGTTTGGGAGGTGTCTTGACAGTCCACTTTTGAATTTTTTTAGTCGTAGGAAGGTGGGAAAATAGAAACAGGAAAAGAGTTCCAGAGTTTACCAGTGAAGGGGATGAAAGAGTGAAGATACTGGTTAATTCTTGCATTAGTAAGATGGATAGAATAGGCCATGAGACTAAGAAGAAAATCTTGTGCAGCGAGGCCACGGCAGGGGGTGAGGCATGCAGTTAGCAAATTTAGAGAAGCATTGACCATGAAAATAATGTTAAGAAGATAGCAAGAGAAACAACAATGCCACGGTGATTTATAGATTGAAGATAGTCAATCGTTGGTGGGGAGTTGATAAGACGAAAACTGTTGAGTCAACCCTGTTTAGGAGGGCTGTATGAGTGATTCCCCTCAAGCAAGAGAGACATACTCCTTACATGGGCGAATAAGGCCCCTGTACAGAGCAAACAACTGAGAGGCAGAAAAAAATGGACGCAGATGCCACAGGACACTTAACTTCTTAGAAGCTTATTTAGCAAGAGATGAGATGTAAAACTTCTAGTTCAGATCTTTTGTAAAAGACAGACAAGAATGTTCATTGATGAAGAGGGAGACAGTTGAGTTTCATTCAAGAAGAGGGGATAGTTGTCTGGAAGATTATGTTGAGTAGATAGGTGAAGAAATTGGGTTTCTGAGGCATTGAACAAAACAAGGTTTGCTTTGCCCCATTCTGAAATTAAAGAAAGATCAGAAGTTAGACGCTCTATGCCTATGGCATTTCTCCGTGAATAACTTAATTCCTATAGAATAAAAAGAATTTTTTATTTTGAAATAAGATACCAAACTACTACAGCATTTTCATCACAATTTATTTAACATCAACCAGTTTTATGTAAGTCTATACTCAATGAATGGAAACTGGTAGACAGCATGATATGAATAAGAAAAGAAAAAAAATCTATTAACTGCAGATCATTCAAATGTACCTGTCAGCATATGTCACCATTGTTACCAGGACCTTGATTATTTCTACTTTGGCAACAAGCTGCAAGATCCAGCAATATTACAATAATAATTAAGTACTAAATAACAACATATGGCAAAATATACATCACAAAGATCTTTTTTTTTATTTCGCATAAATGAACTTTTTATCTTCGTTTTGTTTTTCAATTTAATCACAGGTTGTTCTCACATAGAATCCTTCATAGTTTGACTGTAAATGCACATTTACTATTCCAAGCATCTATACTCAAGACTTAAGTAGCTGAACTTCATAACACTGTTGAAGCATTCCCCACACGTTAATACTTGTGACCTCGTGTTCTTCCATCATCCTAACAGAGCACTTTTCTCCTATCTTCTACTCAGCCAACTCCTTTCATCATTATCAAATAACCTTTGAGTTTTTGTTAATCCAATCTCTATAATACATGATATTAGTCACATTAGACTTTGCACCAATTTAGTTGTAACTTTGGCTAATCTCTATATGTATCTCCAGGATGTTTACCAAATCACTGCCATATTCACAGACACTCAATTTTCTCAGCATTTTTCATCTATTTTATTCAATGCAATGCTGGCTTTCTATGAGGATGTGTATTTACCAAGTAGTTGTGCTTCATACAATAATGTAAAATGTGAAATTTCCTGCAATGCCTTTTTGATCACATGGATAACTTTGGTAGAGTAGCAAAAATCTATTTGAGACTCAAACCTCATTTGGGACTCATTTTTTCACAAGATTTCAGCAGATATTCATCCTTGATTTTCATTTATATTTATTGTGCTTAAGTTTAACTTGTTTCAGTATATGGGATATGACCTTGTTATTTTTCTCCCTATCCAATTTACTTTAGAAATAGCCCCAGCACATCCACCTAAAATCCACTTCTAATCTGATCTTATTTGATGAAGAAGCAAAATTCTGAAATATTGTGTAATCATCTGATTTTTATATTCTTCGATCATCTCTGAACACATGTACAACCTACCAGTCTCTTTATCTAGATTCATGTCTGCTTTGTTCTAACCTGACTTTTAGATTATAGATGTGTGCAAAGACTACTGTATACTGGACTTGCTACTCGTGCCCCGCGCCAACCCGCCCATGACCAGTGGAGGCCAGTTTTGCGATTCCTGACATTTTCGAACATCACTCCCATCTCCCTTCCTATGGTTTATCAGTATAAATGATATACCGTTATCTTTGTAAATGTTTGTTCTATAATATTATCGAATAAAAAACAGTAAAATACACTAAAGAAATGTCATTATGAGAGAGTGAAGAAATATGCATGAACTTAAACTCATTTAAACTCTTCGCCATTTAATATTTTGCATGAAAACTTTTTACATTAAACATATCAATAGAAGCGGATTTTCATTAGCTTTCCATTGATATATTTCATTTTCTGATAAATGAATTAGAACCATGCATAAATTAGCGTTAACAAAAAATATAACATCATCAATCGGATCGGCAAGTAAAAAAAGTGTTCCATGAATACAGTAAACTATGGTTTATCAGTATAAATGATACACTGTTATCTTCGTAAATGTTTGTTCTATAATATTATCAAATACAAAACTGTGAAATACACTAAAGAAATGCCATTATGAGACTCTGAAGAAATATGCATGAACTTAATATTCACTTAACTCCTCGCCATTTAATATTTTGCGTGAAAACTTTTTACATGAAATATATTAATAAAAGCGGAATCTTATTAGCTTTCCATTGATATATTTAGTTTTCTGATAAATGAACTAAAACCATGCATAAATTAGCGTTAACTAAAACAATTACATCATCAATCGGGTAATTTTCCCGATTGATGAGGTTATATATTTAGTTAATGCATAATTTATGCATGGTACTAATTCATTTATCAGAAAACGAAATATATCAATGGAAAGCTAATAAAATTCCGCTTCTATTGATATGTGTCATGTAAAATGTTTTCTCACAAAATATTAAATGGCAAAGAGTTTAAGTGAATATCAAGTTCATGCATATTTCTTCACTCTCTCACAATATCATTTATTTAATGTATTTTACTGTTTTTTATTTAATAATATTATAGAACAAACATTTACGAAGATAACCATATATCATTTATACTGATAAACCATAGGAAAGGAGATGGGAGTGATGTTCGAAAATGTCAGGAATCGCAAAACTGGCCTCCACTGGAAATAGCCCAAACTGAGTAGCAAGTCCAGTATACATTAGTCTTTAATGTGTCATATCGGTATGTCACTTATACGTATGTTGTTGCCTCTGTGGTGTAGTGGCTAGCACGCCTAGATACAGATCTGCGGGCCCTGGTTCGAGTCCGGGCCACGGCAAGTCGGTGGCCTGCAAAAGCAGCTGTTCTTCCTCCTTTTCGGGGTTGATAAATGGGTACCTGGGGAAACCTGGGGAAGGTAACTGTGGTAACCCGGATGTCACACTAGCCCTGTGTCCCGGGGTAACTGGTTCTCACCCACCACGGGCTCAAAGGCTAATGCAACGGCGATAAGTACCGAGGCCACACGCAGCATAGCGTAAGCCCCCATCTTTACCTTCTCCATATATGTAGCATCTCCATCTTAATTTATTTTCAAACAGTCAATATTTTTGTGTGTATGTAATTTACCTCTTACTTGACAGTTATAGTTAGTATAGTGACAGTTTAGTAATATTTTCCCTAACCAATAATACTTGCTGCAATATATTTTTATCCTCAACCAGTAATTCCTATGTTTTAGATATTATTCAGAACACTGAACAAACTTATACTTTTTCATACACTTCATATTTGTACTGTATGTCACCTTCCTGCTGTACCTCAGAAGGGACACAAGGATCTCTGGAAAAAAAAGTATGCATATATAAAATACATCTTGCATAATTTTATATAAACATTTTAGTTTTATAATGTGAAATATCATGCAAATAATTTATCATAAGCATTTATTTTCCCAGAAAATGTTCATCCATGTCTCACTTTCCTTGTAGGAACCTTTAACAGGTTTGATAGCTTTTTATCTACCTCATCATTCTGTTATACATGCCACATTATATTTCTTTTATGATATGCATGAAAATGTCTTCATACCATAGACCAATATAATATAGCCACTATAATAACAGATAGGCTTCACTTTTACTTTTGTGGTAAAGAGATATCAAGAATGGAATAATGACAAGCTATCCACTCCCAAGCACATCCAAACTGGGGGAGGCGGTAGCGGAGTGGTCAGCGTCTCCGACTGGCGTTCTAGGTGACCCGAGTTCGATCCCCGAAGAAACTCAAAACCTTTCTGCACCGTCGAGTGGCCTAAGAACACCCACATGCCCTGCCCATCAACTCTACCTTCGATTGCGAGTGCATCGGAGGACACAGGGGGGTGGCATGAGCCTCTAATCACAGGCGTCACTATAAAAATCCTGCCTGCGCCACCACGGGCGAGGACCAACCATCACAGCCCTTAAGTGAACCTCCAGAGCCTACCATCCGAGCCCTGGGTCACCACTGCCTACAGGCGCTATAGGCACACATGTAAAAAAAAAAAAAAAAGAAACTGTACTCAGGGCCCTAAGCATACAATCGGCTCCTACAATTTACCGTATTTGCCGGCGCATAAGACGCACCTCCGCATAAGAAGCACCCGTATTTGACATAAATATTTTGAAGAAAAAAATAATTATTAGTGTTTTGAGGACATATTTATTTTGCGTAAATTTATTAAAAACTATTATAAAAAAGGTTTTGTAAAGGAAAACAAATTATTTTAAGCATGTACCCAAATACAATATTCACAGTGCAGTGAATGTGAATGAAAAATTATACTAGTTAAAATATAGAGAATGACAGTGTAGGGCAGGGGTCCCCAACCGGCGGCCCGCGAGGCCATTCTGTGCGGCACGCCAGATCATTTCCTTTTGGTCATCGGTGCGGCCCTCCATCATTCCAAACGTGTGTTGAAACATCTTTTTTCTCAAGAGCGTGTTTTAGGATAGGTTAAGTTATGGTTAGGTTAGGTTAGGTTAATTGGTTAGTTCAGGTTAGGAGGTTAGGTTAAGTATATTTTTAGTTTTAGGTAGTGTAGGTAGCAGTGTAAGGTAACCATCTCTACCTTTTTGTTATTGTTGAAAGGCATCGATGTCGGGATCGAAGATATTCGCCATGGTTTACACCATGTCCATAACTGTGAATCTATCACAGTCGCGAGGGATGATTAGTCTTCCTCAGAAAGGTACAGGTGAAGGCATGATGGTATGGTGTGATTCGGCCTTGAGGCGGATGAAGTTGTGGCGCCTAGTTGAGGGTCTTGGTCTTGGTGTGATGTGTGGAAGGCTTCCGTCTCGTCTACAGGTACCGTTGCGGCCTTTTTACTAGCACTCTTTCCAGTTATAGTTTACAATTTCCTTATCCATAGAGATACAGGGGTGAGGATTAAGGGATCGAGGTGGTATAAAGGCCTACCCTGTCTCCCATCCATTTACAGTGGAGAGCGGCAGCGGGACGCATATTCCCGTCTTCTGGAAGAGTATGTGGTATAGGGATATCAACAGCCAATCACGGTTGTCACAACTCGTGACGTCACATAAAGGGGTGGAGCTAACGTGATCGCCGTGAACTTCCCTTACACCCTTCAAATGCCTCCCTTCACCCCTCATAACCTCATGCTTTGTTTCACCCCTTCAATACCTCCCCTCTCAGAAAGAGGGGAGGTATTAAACCTTCCTTAAACTTTCCCCTTCATACCTCCCTTCACCCCTTCAGGTATTGAAGGGGTGAAACAAAGCATAAGGTTATGAAAGGTGAAAGAAAGTTTAAGAGGGTGAGAGGGGACGTATTAAAGGGGTGAAACAAAGCATGAGGTTATGAGGAGTGAAAGAAAGTTTAAGGGGGTGAGAGGGGAGGTATTGAAGGGGTGAAACAAAGCATGAGGTTATGAGGGGTGAAGGGAGATATTTGAAGGGTGTAAGGGAAGTTCACGGCGATCACGTTAGCTCCACCCCTTTATGTGACTTCATGAGTTGTGACAACCGTGATTGGCTGTTGATATCCCTATACCACATACTCTTCCAGAAGACGGGAATATGCCAGCGGGACTGCGGGAGGGGGGTGATGTTTACATCTGACGGGCCATCTTACCACCAATTGGTTGCCCCACCTCTTGTTTTCTCTTAAACTGCACTTTTTCTTGGTATTATGCATTACTGTTGATATTATTAGTAACAGAGTTACAAATTTGTGTTCAGTGGTCTACTGCTCAACACAGATCACTCCAGACCCCCTTAGTAATACACCACCGCCCATTCTGCATTCTCTGCCCGACCTCTCATTAGTAGTATGGCCGCATTAGACGCAGGGTGAATTTTGCATTCCCTTTCTTGGAAAAAAAAACTGCATCTTATGCGCCAGCAAATACGGTATATATAAATCACTACATGTAATGGCCATTTCCCACCTGTCTCTTCTGTGTGCATGTTCCATACAGCAAGTTTTCCTTGTACAATATGATTGCATTATACGAGTATTTGATACCCAAGAATCTGATGGTGCGAGATACATACATTTTCCCCCTTTGCTGTATAAGTTGTTGTTTTTACGATACAAGTATTTTTGTATGGTAATACTTGTTAATTTTCCATAAATTTTATGCTTATTTGACCTTTTAATTATTCCATACAGCATCCCTTAAGTGTCTCAATTACACGTGAGAGCAAATGCAGCCTGCCCTCGAAAGACGACTCCTCTTACTACTCAAACTACACTACATGCACCTTACATTCCTACACTCTCTTCACTCCTAAATTGTATTACAAAATTTAAATGGCTGTCAACAACCCCACCTTTGAGTCCCTAACTGGGGAAGGAACTACAAATGTTCCCGGATTGGACCGACTTCACGGGGACGACATGGATAGTCTTGATACTTCTAACATTCTCTATAATCTCTATAAACTTGTGCAACATTCGCAGTCTTAGATCTACCTTTCAATCTGTGGTGCATCACCTCTCCTCCTCTAATCCTTATCTTCTATACCTCACCGAAACCCAGATATCTGTGAATAATGACAGCAGTCCATTTTCTGTTCCTACTTACTTTCTATATATTTTTTTTTTTTCAAAACAAAGCTGGCTGTTGTGTATATGTACGCAACGACATTACTTGTTATCGTGCCCATGGTCTTGAATCCTCAGATTTTTCCACCATTTGGCTTCAACTTCAGTGTCACTCTTTTACAAAATTCATCTGTGCTGTATATCTCTTATCTAATTCCTTAGATTATGTAGTTCTTCGACAATTTAACTTCTAAAGTGAAGCACATCTTAACTCATTTTTCTTTTTGCAGAAATGTCCATTTTCGGGGCATTTCACTGTTCACCACCAGCTATGGCTATCATCCTCTTTCACTGATAAACCTGGTGAACAAGCCTTCAACTTTGCTATCCTTCATGATTGATTTGATTGAAATGCCAAAAGGGGTATTGGGATTTTCCAGACATCAGAGGTCATATACAGGGGCGGATTGGTCATAGGGCAGACCGGGCTGTGTCCCAGTAGGCCGGAGGGTCTGAGGCCGGTCTGAGGTCGGTCTGAGTCCCGGCCGGGCCGCAAATTTTGTTTTCCCTAATAGGTTTGCAAAATTGGGCAGGGCCTCATGACGGGCGAATAAAGAAAACAAATTTAAGGGGTAAATTGCATCTTTAGTGGACAGGTTATTTAAATTCTCTCTCTCTCTCTCTCTCTCTCTCTCTCTCTACATACATGAAAATCTTATCATAAATAATTGTATATCAGTCGATGTGCAATAATATTTTGATATACATCATTTTCTGTAAGAAGAATAGTTTGTTGTGAAAAGAGCGTAAACTATATATTTACGGGAGTAAATAACCTTACAAAGGCTCAAAAATTGCTTTTCGAACCTAATATCGGAAAACGAAAACCAGATTCGTGATCAAAATCAGCAAAAGCCACTATGAACCAGGTTTCATCCAAATCCGGTGAAAATATTTTTTGCCAAAAATCTGCAGGCTAGGAATATATACAGGGAGGTCCCGTTATACGAGCATTCAATATACGAGAATCCGATGATACGAGATGTGTAAATTAGGGTCTATTTTCAATATACGAGATCGAAAATCCAATGCTACGACATTCAAACTGGGGTGAGTAAAATTACCAAATTATTTACTAAAGTAAATTACAAGTTATTTACTAAAGTAAATTACAAGTTATTTACTAAAGTAAATTACAAGTTATTTACTAAAATTATAAAGTTATTTACTGACTATATGATTTTACCTAAGGTTGTACGATAATCAATCTGATGGTGGTGGTGGTGGTGGTATTTCATAATTGTTATTCTTCCTCTCTGTACCCACGGCTGAAATGGCATATTTAACACCTTACACACAACCTACCACGTATATAACACCACGCTAACCCTAAATAACACCTATAACGGCATTAGAAACACGAGTTATAGTGGTTATATGAGGCCTAACACAAGCGGCCTGCCTCTCGGCGACGCTATAAGACACTGTTGTTGTGAAGGCTACGAACACATTTTATTTCCACTGCACTAATGCACTACTTTCGCCACTGCACTAATGTCGCCAGGCACAATATATTACGAATTTTAGCATAAATGCTAAAAGCTCGCCTCGCTCACTTGGACAATGAGTTAAGAGACGAAATATAACTTTCTGTGCCAAATTTCTTCCTTTGCACCTGTATCTTTCTTGCCCACACATTCGTGGAAACATTTTAAAAGTCTATATGACACCTGATTTTGGCTGAAATAGGTGTCCAATGTGGCCTACAAAAATTCACAACCCTGGACAATGTACAATGATTCAGATGGGCAGAGACGAGTTTGTGGGCAGTGGAAGAGGTCTGCGCACCCCTCCCTTGTCCCTTACCTACCGTACCCTCTCGAGTCTAGTGTATCACGCGGCGTCCCCAAGAGTACATACAACGTCTTTGTTGCTCGTATGTATTGTGCCTTGTGAATCGATTTTAGTGATTTGCTGGTTTACTTAATGTGCTTATTGTGACTTATTTGTGCTCTGTCCTACTGTGCTGTCACACTCTTAATTCACTGTGTTTTGTGTGGTGGTGCGGTATATAGAGTCCTATATTTGAGAGTTTGAGAGTTTGTTGTGTTTGCTATAGTTTATTTTAGCTTGAAAAACATTTCTTTTTCTTTTTTTCTTTTTTTTAATTGATGTGGTCCTGGAACCAAACCTATATTTTACAATTAGTTATGTGTTTCGTTATACGAGATTTCGCTTTACGAGTATGCCAGGTGGAACCTAACTGCTCGTATCTTCGGGACCTCTCTGTATAAGCCCAGGATTTTTTTTTGAAAATCACATTTTCATTAATATCTCAAGAACCATAAGAGATGGGAGCATACGGTATATAATATAAAAGATGCAGCTGTTGACAGCCGTCCCTGTGGTATACGCAGAATTAAATTTCATCCATAAATAATAAAAAAAAAAATAGTTTTTCTAAAATTCCAAAGAAATTATATAACCCAAAAACGTTACATAGTAGGAAGAAAGGGATAGCGCCATAGGGTAGATCTTGTGAAGCTGGACATAATTTATTTGTGTAATTTTTCTTCTTGGGTCAATAGTTTCGTAGTATAATGCAAAAAAACAAATCGAGCCAAAATTTTGAGGAATTTTGCAGCCAGAAAATATTTTTTATTTATTTACATACATACGTAAAAATGATCTCAGTAACAATTGTGTATAATGTCGTTGTTATTAATTGTTGTTCAATGTCATGTCATTTTCCCAGTGACGAATATTTGTGGAGGTAGAATAGTTTTTGTTTGCATATACAATATACATGTAAACAATATACATGTTTACTGCCCATGCCTAATTAATTTTGTTGTATTGACATATTTTTTGAGTTTAGAATTAATAGTAAGATTCAAACAGTTTGGAGCCGTTAAGCTATACAACAAATAAAATTGGTAAGGTCTCATTAGAATTTTCAATGTTACAGCGTGTCCATTATATTGTTATACCTCCTGTTCCTCTTAGTATATATATATATATATAAGAGAGAGAGAGAGAGAGAGAGAGAGAGAGAGAGAGGAGAGAGAGAGAGAGAGAGAGAGAGAGAGAGAGAGAGAGAGAGAGAAGAGAGAGAGAGAGAGAGAGGAGGAGAGAGAGAGAGAGAGAGAGAGAGAGAGGAGAGAGAGAGAGAGAGAGAGAGAGAGAGAGAGAGAGAGAGAGAGAGGAGAAGAGAGAGAGAGAGAGAGAGAGGAGAGAGAGAGGAGAGGAGAGAGGAGGAGAGAGAGAGAGAGAGAGAGAGAGAGAGAGAGAGAGAGAGAAGAGAGAGAGAGAGAGAGAGAGAGAGAGAGAGAGAGAGAGAGAGAGAGAGAGAGAGAGAGAGAGAGAGAGAGAGAAGAGGGGAGAGAGAGAGAGAGAGAGAGGAGAGAGGAGAGAGGAGAGAGAGGAGAGAAGAGAGGAGAGAGAGGAGGAGAGAGAGAGAGAGAGAGAGAGAGAGGAGAGAGAGAGAAAACCTTGGCCGCCCGGGCCCGGGGGCCAGACACGAGTACGCTTGACGAACAAGTGGCTATCGGGATTATAACCTGGTTATACTCTTTGTACGAGATCATAGGTACAACATTTTATGAAGCAATTTATAAGAGAGAGAGAAAGAGAGATCATCTGTTTCTATAGCATGGAGGTATAATAATATAACTCCAATGAATTCTAACGCATTTATAGGAGATCACTGACGTTGAGGCAGCTAGCTTTTTTTTTTTTTTTTTTTTACATCACAAAGGACTGGCCAAGGGCACAACAAAAATAGGTAACACAAAGCCCGCTTAGTTGCCAGTCCCTATAAAGAAGACAGTAAAAGAATAAAAAAAAGAGGGGTGGGCCAATTTAGTTCGGGAGGTGTCTTGTTACTCTTCTCTTGAAAAGACTTAAGTCGTAGGAAAGTGGAAAAATTGAAACTGGAAGAGAGTTTCAGAGTTTACCAGTGAAAGGGATGAAAGAGTAAAGATACTGATTAACTCTTGCATTAGGAAGATGGACAGAATAGGGATGAGAATGAGTAGAAAGTCTTGTGCGGCGAGGCCGCGGGAGGGGGGGAGGCATGCAGTTAGCAAGTTCAGAAGAGCAGTGAGCATGAAAATAACGGTAGAAGATAGCAAGAGAAGCAACATTACGGCGGTGATTTCAAGATTGAAGACAGTCAGTCAGAGGAGGGGAGTTGATAAGATGAAAAGCTTTTGACTCTAACCTGTTTAGGAGAGCTGTATGAGTGGATCCTCCCCAAACATGTGAGACATACTCCATACATGGGCGGATAAGACCTCTGTCCAGAGCAAGCAACTGGGATGGAGAAAAAAAATGGACACAGACGCCACAGGACACCTAACTTCTTAGAAGCTGTTTTAGCAAGAGAAGAGATGTGAGATTTCCAGTTCAGATTTTTAGTAAAGGATAGTCCAAGAATGTTCATTGTAGAAGAAGGAGATAGTTGAGTGCCATTGAAGAAGAGGGGATAGTTATCTGGTAGGTTTTGTCGAGTAGTTAGGTGAAGAAATTGGGTTTTTGAGGCATTGAACAAAACAAGGTTTGCTTTGCCCCAATCAGAAATTATATTAAGATCAGAAGTTAGAGTCGGTGGCTCTCCCGTGAATCACTTATTTCCTGTGGTTGGGTCTTGAAAAAGCAGGGTAGAATCATCAGCGTGGGAGTGGAAGGGTTTTTGATTAGACTTAGAAGATCTTTAAAGAAAATAGAAGGGGGGGGAAAAAGACAAAAACCCGGGGGGAACCCCACTTTTGATAGTTTGGAGAAAAAAAGTCTGTCTACAGTGCTGCAATAGAAGGGTTTTAAAAGGGGAAAACTTAGGGGGGACAGAGAAAAGGGATAGAAAACGGAATAGGGTAGTTTGGAAATTAAGGTTTGTGCCAGACTTTATCAAAAGTTTTTGATAGTCAAGGCAAAGCTATGTTGTCTTTGGTAAAGGGGCACAGAAAAAGTTTCAGAAAAACCCCCTTTAAGAAGGATGCCAAGATTCAATTGGGAAAAAGCTAGAAATCCCCAGTAGATCCCCTTTTTACAGAAACCGTACTGACATCAGATAAAGATTGTGAGCAGATAGAGTTTTAGAATCTTTTTATTAGTATAGATTCAAAAATTTTAAAAAGGCGGAAAGTAAAACTAGGGGACGGAGTTAAAGGGATTAAAACCCGGTGAGAAAAATTGGGCCCTAAAAAACCCTCCTTTTGGCCCTGGCCAAAAAAACGATTGTTTTTCATGACAAAAGGGCCACACCCCCAGTATGAATTTTTTTTTCTACGCAAAAAGGGACTACCAAGGACAAAATATGGCCATTGGTTACCATCCTATAAAATAAAATGTAAAGAAAAAGAAAGGGGGGTGGAAAAATCTAGTAAAAAAGTGTCTTTTTACTCCTCGGGAAAAAAAAAAAGTGGGGAAGGGTGGAAGAATAAAACAGAAAGAATGTTCAGTGTTTACCAGTAAGGGCATGGATGAGTAACGATATTTTTTTAAACTTTTGCTTAAAAGTGGACAGAATGGATGAGAAGATAGAAAGCCTTGTGCTGCGAGGCCGGGGAGGGGGGAGGCATGCAGTTAGAAAGTTCAAAGAGCGTGGCAAAAAAAAAACCCCATAGAAGATGAAATAAAGCAACTGCGGCGATTAAAAGTTTTTAAAGACAGTCAGCCCGAGAGGGGGGTTGATAAAAAAAAAAATTTTGTTTCTACCTGTTAGGAAAGCTGTATGATGGACCCCCCAAAAAATTGAGACATATTCCATACAGGGGCGGATAAGGCCCCTGTACACAGCAAGCAACGGGGAGGGAAAAACAAAATGGACGCAGACGCAAGAGGCCCCTAACTTTTTGAACTGTTTTAGCAAGAGAGAGGTGAGTTTTTCAGTTAAATTTTTTTGTAAAGGTTGTCTAAAATTTCATTGACAGAAGAAGACAGTTGAGTTTTTGAAGAAGGAATTAATGGTGTCTGGTAGTTTTTTCGAGTAGATGGTGAAAAATTGGTTTTTTTTGATCGAGTAGATAGGTGAAAAATTTGGGGTTTTTGAAAAAAGGGTAGGTTTGCTTTGTCCCAATAGAAATTAAAAAATAAATTTTTTATATTTTCTGATTGGGCAAAGCAAGCCAGCTTTTTTGTTCAATGACAAAAAAAACCCAATTTATTCCTTTTCCAAAGTTAGGCGTCTTTGGAAATTTTTCAGCGTGGTGTCCCGTAAAAAAATGGGGTTGTGCTTTGGTTTTAGCCCCCAGGATTAGAAGGGCTACTTGTGATGGGGAGTGTTGTGGGGGTGGAAGTAAAAGTGGTTTGTTGTTGGGGGGGGTGAAGGGGTAGGGGGTGGAGTAAAGGGGAGGCGGGGTTTAAAGGGAGGAGAAGGTCGAGGGAGAGTGAGGAAGGGTGTGGTGCGGGCTTAAGACTTTCTGGGAGGCGATAGAAGACTTGAAAAGGAGCTTTGCAAGTGAAGTGAACGTTTTGAAAAGCGTTGTGAAAAAAGCGGGAAAATAGAGATACGTTCTCTTAAAGTTGTAGGTGAAGGTCCAAGTGGAGCGAGTGGGGGGGACATGGAGTGAGTGCCTGTGGGGGTACCAGACGAGATGTGACTCAAGGCTACTAAGGTTCCTAGAAAGTCCCAGGGTTTTGGTGTTTGAAGGTATTGACATGGAGCCCCCGCAGGAAAAAAGGTAAACAAGGCCATTTTTTGTGCCGAACTCTTCAGGTATCCGGGCTGCAAGAGGATGATACGGGGGTTAGGGAGGAAAGCGATACATCTTTCCCCAAAGGTAAAATCTTGGTTGTTGGTGCAGTCGGTTAGACATTTTGACAGCAGGTTCTGTGACGAAAAGGGGATCGCATGAAGTCGGTGGTTACCCGGGGAAAGGGAAGGGTATTTTGTGACAAGAAGTTGAGGCATGGCGGCCCAAGGGAAAAACCCCATCTTGCCGGCGCGGGGGGAAAATGATTTTTGGGTGTTAAGAATTGGGGAAAATTGCTACGGCGGTTCAAGGAAGTGTAGGTAAATTAGGGACAGGGGGGGGTTTCCTGTGGTGTGTGGTGTCCTTCCAAGACGCTTTGTGACGACATGTGGTACCCCGGGGTATTGCGGGAATTCCCGGCTGGCATTCATTGCAAAGCAATGGTTGGGCCTTTGTCGCAGCGGGACCTTTTTTTTTGGGGCATAACACCTCACCCGGGGACGGGGTGCACTTTTCGGGGAAAGGATTTTCAGATCTTGTCTGAACCCCTTAAAAGGGGGTAATGCACTGCAGGCTTTTTTAGATAGAAAAACGGGGTTTAGACAGGGGGGGTCGGAAAAAGGGAAAACTTGCGACCTGGGGGGTTTAAAAGGCGGGGGAACAAAAGTGATTCGAAAAAAGAGAGAGGGGGAGGGGTTTATTTTAAAAAAAAAAGGGAAAATTGACAAAAAAAGAGGAGTTTGTTAAAGGGTTTTCTATACAAACTTAGGATATTTTAAAAAAGATAGTTTTCCTGAGGGGAATAAAGGTAGAGGTTTTTGATTAATAGCTTTAAAGAAACGGGGTTGGATATGTCGGGAAAAGGGATTCGACCCCGGAAGTCAGATGCTGGTAAAATTTTTTCACAGGACAGAGTGGGCGGGCGGGGAGGAGGAGTTGCGCTTTACAAGAATGCTTTGCAGGTTTGTTAAAAAAGTTATAAAACAGAGACAGCATAGACTATAGGGTGAGGACGGAGGGGAAATGAGAAAAAGGTTTTGGGGGTATGTATAGGCCCCCAAACTTATGTAAAGGGATTAGCTCCTATAGGGAAAAAAATAAAAAAGGCCCGAAAATATATCGATTATGCTGGTGGGAGATTTTAACTTTGGAAAATAGATGGGGTTTAATCATAGGTGACGCGTGCAGATACTTAAATAAATCCCGGATAACTTCCTAAGTCAAGCAATCAAGGGGCCTATAGAGGGATAAAAATTCTAGATCATTTTCTGACAAATAGAGACGATTTTTTACAAAAGTGGAGGCGGGGGAGTTTTTATAAAAGCGACCTTATGAGATCGATTTTGTTAAAATGGGGAAGTTGGGAAAAAAAAAAGTGGAAAAGGGATCGAATACCCAATTTCAGAAAGGCCAATTATGCGGATTAAGAAACACCTGGAGGTTATTAATAGGGTGTGGGATGGAGGGGCAGAAAATTCCCAGGACAAAAGGGGTTTTCGGTGGAAAAGGCAATTTTGAAGGATTAGAAGGCACTGAGGTAATTGGCGCGGTAGAATGGTATGGGCGAGCTGGGAGATAATTAGAGCGGTTTGACAGGGAAGTGAGGCAGGGCTGAGAGGTAATAGAGAGGTTTGAAGGGGGAAATGAGGTCGGGGCTGAGGGGGATTTTACCTATTTGTAAGGAATATAAAATTTCGGACGAAAAGGGAAAAATTTTCCTTTTAGGGGAAAAAAGGCCAGAAAAAGTGATCAAAATGGATGCACCAAGTTAAAAAACCCCATTGGGGTAAAAAAAAACATTATTTAAGGTTCAAGGGAGGGTTGGGGAAAAAAAGAACAGTATAACGTGATGGCGGGGCAGTGAAAAAATTAAATCGAGTTTCTAAGAACAATTATGAGATTAAAAATAGCGAACAAGCGAACGGGGCCAAAAGGGGGGCTATCAGGTTTATAAAACAAGAAAGGAATTAGTTGGGGCCCTTTAAGGTGGCAAGGGGAGGTCTTAAATACGGATGAGGGTATGTTGGAGTCTAAATGATTATTCTAAGGTTTTTTGGAGGAGGATACACAGAGATACCGATGTGAACAGATGTTTTAAAAGGGAAACGATAGGGAAAACTCAAAAATATTTTGATAAATAGGGAAATGGGGAAGAGGGGATAGAAAAAATGAAAAAATTTAAAACGCCGGACCAGTGAAGTGATCCCAGGGATTAAAGGAAAGCAAGGAGGTTGTTAGTGAGTCGTTATGCACATTTTTAGGAAATCGGGTTTAGATGGGGATGTTTCCATTTTGTGGAGAAAGGAAATGTTTTTTCCCAATTTAAGAAGGGGGGACGAGGAATAAGTCAAATTTCGCCCCCTAAGTCTAACATCAGTGGGGGTAAATTTTTGGAAAACTATTATTGCAAAAAACTTAGAGAGCCTTTGAAAACATTTTGATCAATGATCACAACATGGAACCCAAGGGGAGGTCAGTCTCACCAAATTTTTTGGTTTTTTTAGGAAGTTTTGAGACGGCAGATAATGATAAGGATTTTTGATATAATATTTTTTGGACTTTTTAAGGTTTTACAAAATACCACACGAGCGACTTTAAAAAAGGTTAGGGCTCTGTATGATGGGAAGGGTTTTTTCATTGGTCAGAGCTTGGCTAAGTAAAAGGGAACAAAAGGTTCAATTAATGGTTCCAAAACTGAAAGGGGACTGGTGACAAATGGAGTTCCACAAGGGCTGTTTTGGGCCCTTACTTTTTGATTTACATCCACGACTTGGATAGTGGGATTTTGCAGTGATATCAGCAAGTTTGTGATGATCTAAGTTAGGGAGGGTTTTTGGATCCCGTCTGCGTAAACATATTTCAGGGAGACTTAGAAAACTTAAGGTGGGGGTCAATGAGATGGAATTTAATATTTATAAAAGTAGCGTTATGAAAGTTGGTAGAAAAAAACCTGGTAATAGATACCCCATAAGCAATGTACCGAAAAATCAGAAGGTGAAAAAGATTTGGAGGAGGGGGACCCGACCTCCGACCTAGGGAAAAAATGTATTGAGGCAAAAAATAGAGCTAATAGGATTGGATTCATTACCAGAATGTTAAAAGTGAAGTGCGGAAGTTTTCTAAAACTTTATCTGGTCTATCAGGCCTCACCTAGACTTGCAGTTATTTTTGGGCTCCATATTTAAAGGGTGGGTATAGTGTTGTTAGAAAAAATGCAAGAAGGATGACCAAAAGATACAAGGGTGCATAAAATTTTTTTATAGAGGAGATTGAAGTTTTTAAAATTAACTCACTCGAGAGACGCCCGAGTAAGGGGGGATTGATGAATTTTAATGGATAAAAAGGGTTTTAAAAAAGGGGAGGTAGGGAAAAGTTCTTAGGCTTTTAACAGGGTAAACAAGAAGTAACGGATTCAAGCTGGAAAAAGGGGATTTTGAAGGAAAAAAGGGAAAAATGGTTCACAAAAAGGGGGGTGAAAGAGTGGAATGGGCTCAGTAGACGGGAGTTATGCGGATCTTAGGAGCTTTAAAGGGGGGCGGAAGTTCATGGAGGGGGTGAAAGGTGGAGTAGTATGTTAGGTGACAGGAACTACCAGGTAGGCCTGCGGCTCTTGAGCTTCCTTTTTTTTTATTTCTTAGTTTTATCTCTCTGTGAGTCACTTCCCCGCCCAAAAAAAAGCATAGGGCCTACGGATGCCCTACGCATGTCTTACCGGGGGCCCAATGGAAGTGTACGAGTGGGGCCCGTGAATTGTTGCTAGAGGTGAGCGTCGGGCCGCCCCAGCGGACCGAGTAGGGCATAAGGCATTTTCTGCGGGGGAAAGCAAGAGAAATTTCTTTGAAAGGGAGAAAAAATGTTGCTTGCTCAAATTTGCTTGCTGTTCAATCATCCTGAGAAGATGTTTTCCCCGACCAGCAAGAGATTCTTGCTGGAGCAAGAGAAATACGTCAGTAAATTGCATCAGCTTTCGGCTGATGGGGCGATGCTTTCTGCTTCAATAAAAAGAATGACAACAGTGTACTTTCAACAAAATCAGTTACACTTTCTTATTTTAGAATCTTATCATAAATGTTTGAATCAAATAAGGGAGGTTGCAGGTGTAATTAAGGAATATTATCGTCACAGCTGTATATATTCTTTATATGCATTCGAATAGCTGGAGTAAAGATTGTGTGTCTGTAATGTGTGACCTGATCGAAAATCAACAACTTCACACACCCCACTCTTACCTGATTTTTTGACAAACCATTTGGGTATTAAGAAACACTGAGATCACTATCGGCTCTGAGGAAATTTGCATCGCATTAGTTTTCATTATAAACTGTAATGTAAAATACAAGTATACGAAAACAAGGGTTAAGCCCACCCTGAATATATCGGAAATTTATAAAAATGATCGAAAATCCTTTTAAGTCATATAATGGTAGCTGTGGCCTTGGGCAACACACTGATATATAGTTGTCCCATAAAAGTATATTTTAAAAGGGGGTTTTAAATTTCCCCCCCCCCCCCCCCCCCCCCGCGAGCGCACGCCTCGTTCTATTTTGACGATAAAATATCAATTATAATGCATTTTTAGCCTCAAAAGTAAAATGGAACCAATATACAAAACCCTTATAGGGTTTACTGACGTAACACTTAGTCAAACTAAAAAAAAATGTTTAGGGCTCGTTTCTGAAAAATCAAAAGTTATTCTTATACAATTCCTACTCCTTCATCAGTTTTTATCCGATCTTTACATTGAGGTATCAATGGATAGCTGGATAACAAACGAAGAAAAGTATGGTGGAGTTTTTTGTTTATGTCAACTAGGAACATGGCACTAGTGTTTCAAACAGATTTTTGGGGAAATTTTCAACATTTTCCAAATTTATTTCTCGGTGATAAAGAAAGATAAAGAAAAATCACACCACAAAATCTTTCGTCATAAGTAGAGAGTTAATGGTTATAAAATAAAAGAAATCCACATAATCCTACGAGTTGAAAGCAAGTCAAATCAACCTAATTTCCTCTTTTTTTACATTTTTTATATTTTGCAAAAAACTATTGGCCAGCTCTAAATGAAACTTATGTTTTGAAGTCCTACTAGCCCTAAATAACTCATCAAATTTACAGCAAGATCCATAGTAAACAAGATTTAGGTTGGGCGGTCCCTTAAGTAAAACAGTGCCTAAACATTTTCTCCCACTTATTTGGCTTCAACTCCTCATTGCTCAGCTACTTATGATCACATTAAAAACTTCAAAGCATGCTTCCTGAATCTGCACACTTTTCTGACTATGTCAGTATAGGATACGCCCCGGTGTGAAAATATCTAGAGGGTCAAAAATAGTCATTTGACCTTGGTTTTGCTTCCCACTCACCCGCCGCGTCGCATTCTCATGAGCAAGCGATGGTGAGCGCTTTCTGCGAGGGTAGAGCAAGGGGAAAGTGCCCGCTTGCAAGCAAAATTTCTCTTGCCCCTGCAGAAAATGCTTTATATATAATATGACCATTTGCTGCTGTTGAATTAACTGATTGAGGAATATTTATGGATAGACTTTCTAAGTATATTGCAAATATAGTATGTAATAAGGGGTGTTGCACAGCCCATTTGCCGTTTATACACTAATGGGCTGTTCAACACTTAAAAAACATTACTATATATGCAATATGCTTAGAAAATTTAACCAAAAATATTTGGTATGTCGTTATCCAGTAATAAAAAGAGATCATAAATTGCTCGGACATTGTTTATTCATAATAACAAAAAATTTCGTTATTGGGATTTAATTGGGTGTTTTACGTGGAGCACTGAACAGCAATGTAAAAGGTATAGGTTTGCGGCGACCCACATAACAACATCCACCTATTTGTGCTTTTTCCCACTAACTGATTTAACTCACTGACATCCTCACGTTGCCAGCGCGGCCGAGGAATTCCTAAAAAAAAATTTGTCATACTGCAATTTTTTATAGCATTCAGTCTATTCGTTATAATGAAGGAGCGAAAACATGTTAATTTAACTAAGTAACATTTCATTATTCAAAATTAATTTAATAAATGCATATAATTATTATATATATATGTTTCATATATATTAAAAAGAAAAACTAGTATATTTAAACCATATAGAAGGTGTTAAAACTTGTAACAATCCACAAAAAGAGCAGAACACTAGGGGAAAATATGATATGGCAATTAAGGCACGCACCACTGTATGTTTGGGGGGTTTGTGCCACTGACACGACGAGAAACTGCTCCTGTACACACTGTAAGATCAGTGTTGCTTAACCTGTCATAGAGTGAGGTGTTCACCCTGAAAGGAAGACTATGAAAACGTAAAGATTTTGTTTGGACATGATCAATTACACAAGGACACAATTGGGATGTATTTGGAGACTTTAAAATGCTAAGCATTTCCCGCTTGGGGCTACAAGGAGGTTATACAAAAATATTCTTGTTTTCTCTGTCTATGGGATAGTAGAGCAGATGACCAACACTATCACAGAAGAGAATGGCCTGTCAGAAGTGAGTTTAAATTTCCCAAAGTACGTTACAATGCTCTTGTTCAAAGAGAGAAGATATTGCTGCCATCCCCTCACATAAAGCTTGGGGTGTAAAAACAGTTTTTCAAAGCATTAAGCCCAGAAAGTGAAGCCCTTAAACAGGGCCGTTTAATGTTCCCAAAAAATTTTCTGAGACCAAAGTCAAAGGTGGCATCTTCATTGGGCCACAAATTAAAACAGATGTTGGCATCTAAAGATTTGGAAGACAAATGTCAACTGTGAAAAAAATGCATGGCAAGAATTTTGGCTAGAGTACAAGGGTTTTGGGAAACAACAAGTCTAAGACCTACACAGAGCTGGTGGAAAAAATTAATTGTAAGTTATAATGTATTTAATAATAATGATTAATTGTATGTTTTAGAGAACTTTGCTGCAAAGGTCACTAAAGGTACAATCAAAGATACTTATACTGGGCTTGCTACTCATTTTGGGCTATTTCCAGTGGAGGCCAGTTTTGCGTTCCTGCCATTTTTTGAACATCACTCCCTTTTCCCTTTTTATGGTTTTTCAGTATATATGATATACCGTTATCTTCGTAAATGTTTGTTCTATAATATATCAAATAAAAAAAAAAGTAAAATGAAATAAATAAATGCCATTATGAGGAGTTAAGAAAATGCATGAACTTAATATTCACTTGAACTCATCGCCCTTTAATATTTTGCCGAGAAAACATTTTAGATGCTAGCGATAGAAAGAAGGGATTTTCATTAGCTTTCCCTTGCTATATTTCGTTTTCTGATAAATGAATCATAACCATGCATATATTGCGTTAACTAAAAAAAAAAACATCATCTATCGGGATAATTACCCGATGGATGATGTTATTATTTAGTTAACGCTAATTTTTGCATGGTTCTAATTTATTTTTCAGAAAATGAAATATAGCAATGGAAAGCTAATTTAAAATTCCGCTTCTATTGATATGTTGCATGTAAAAAAGTCTTCACGCAAAATATCAAATTGCGATGAGTTTAAGTGAATACAAGTTCATGCATATTTCTTCAGTCTCATAATGGAATTCTTTAGTATTTTTACAGTTTTTTATTTTATATATTATAGAACAAACACTCACGAAGATAACAGTGTATCATTTTACTGATATGCCATAGTTACTGTATTCATGGAACACTTTTTTTCTTGCCCATACGATTGATGATGTTTTTGTTTTAGTTAAAGCTAATTTAGGCATGGTGGTAATTCATTTATCAGAAAACTAAATATAGCAATGGAAAGCTAATGAAAATCCGCTTCTTTCTATCGCTAGCATCTAAAATGTTTTCTCCAAAATATTAAATGGCGAAGAGTTTAAGTATATATGAGGTCATGCATATTTCTTCACTCTCTCATAATGCATTTCTTTAGTGTATTTACTGTTTTTATTTGATAATATTATAGAACAAACAGTTACGAAGATAATGGTATATCATATATACTGATAAACCTTAGGAAAGGAAATAGGGGTGATGTTAAAAAATGGCAGGAATCGCAAAACTGGCCTCCACTGGTCATGGGCGGGTTGGCGCGGGGCACGAGTAGCAAGTCCAGTATAGAGTAGTCTTTGTACAATACTTGCATTCGCACTCGGACTTCAGAGAAAAATTTGGGACACGTGAGTGAAGAGCATGGTGAACGTTTTCATCAAGACATTCAAACTATGGAGAAGAGATATCAGGGGAGATGGAATGAATGAGCGACTACGTGTGGGGTTTGATTCGAGATGACCCAAGGGTACACAAAAGAACATCCCGTTCAAGTGTTCACTTTTACCGTTAAGTATTGCTCAATTTCATTAGTAGCAAGTGTAGAAAAGAAATCTGTTGTTCTCTGATGGTTTATGCCTTCATTGCAAGATAAAATTTTGTTCTTATTTCATTTATTTTCTTAGGAAATGTAGTACACACAAACCTCGTTTTCCCGGACTAATAGGGGGGAGCACTGGTCCGGGAACCGGAAAAGTCCGGGAATCGCAACAGTCCGATGCCATTACCCACACCCGGACGTTTATCCTACTCTAGTATTTACTGTCCGGCAACCGCCAATATCAACTACCCCGCCGCGGACTTTTACGTCCGCTGAGCATGCTGCCACCTGGCGGGAGGCAGCAGAAAGTGTTCAATAGTCTCAAGAGACGTTCCTGCACCAGGGGCAGTAGGGGTCAGGGGACTATCGGAGGCGGTGCAGGTGAACTGTGAGTGTCGTGTGCCCAAATGTAAACAATACGACCGCTGAGCATGCTGCCACCTGGCGGCAGGCAGCAGAAAGTATTCAATAGTCTCAAGAGACGTTCCTGCACCAGGGGCAGTGGGGGTCAGGGGACTAACAGAGGCGGTGCAGGTGAACCGTGAGTGTCTTGTGCCTAAATGTAAACAATACGACTGCTGAGCATGCTGCCACCTGGCGGGAGGCAGCAGAAAGTGTTCAATAGTCTCAAGAGACGTTCCTGCACCAGAGGCAGTGGGTGTCAGGGGACTAACGGAGGCGGTGCAGGTGAACTGTGAGTGCCGTGTGTCCAAATGTAAACAATACGACCGCTGAGCATGCTGCCACTTGGCGGGAGGCAGCAGAAAGTGTTCAATAGTCTCAGAGATGTTCCTGCACCAGGGGCAGTGGGAGTCAGGGGACTGACGGAGGCGGTGCAGGTGAACCGTGAGTGTCGTGTGCCCAAATGTAAACAATACAACCGCTGAGCATGCTGCCACCTTGCAGGAGGCGCGGACACTGACCAGGGGTGACAGGAGACGCTTGGACCGCCGGACAACTTTGTCATTTTACGAACAGGACCAGGCATCTCATCGAAAAAATTAAAAAAAAAAAAAAAATTGTCCGGGACTCTGACATATCCCCAGACCTCGGATTTTTCCGGCAAATCCGACATCCGGGAAATGGAGGTCCGGGAAATCGAGGTTTGTGTACACACTCAAACCTCGGCTATCGCACTTAATTGGTGCCGCTATCGGCGAGCGATAGCCGAACAATAGAACTAATGGTAATAATTCTAATTGGTGCCAGGACCCCCAAGATGACCACATATTTTACCATTTTTTCCATGTTTTTACCCAGTTTTTTCAGCATATGATGAAATAATAAATCAAATCAGGAATCATAAAAACAACATACATTTTACAGCACTTTATTTACCTTTTATCGGGGATGACGAGGGGCTTAGATGGATGAGAGCCGAGGCTTGTGTGGAGTGTTGTCATTTATGACCACCACGACAGGCCTGTAACTCGTCCAGAATGTCTTCCATTGTTGCACAAGTGAAGCCCTCAAAGTCAGATGGTTCATCAAGGACAGAGGGCTCGTTTGAGGGTTCTGGTTGCGGTCCATTCTTGTGTTGCTGTGCCTCGT
Source organism: Chionoecetes opilio (assembly GCA_016584305.1). Classification (NCBI taxonomy): domain Eukaryota; kingdom Metazoa; phylum Arthropoda; class Malacostraca; order Decapoda; family Majidae; genus Chionoecetes; species Chionoecetes opilio. The sequence goes on from JACEEZ010022302.1 coordinate 87,989, forward strand.
TGAGGCTCCGTAAAAACTCGGTAATCTGACGTTGACGGAGAGAGTTCATGTGGTCATGATAAATGATGTGTAACTTGCCACTGCCTGACGAATAACGAACACTTCAACTCGCTGTTTGTAGAAGTCTTGTTCGGGGTGGGCGTACCGTAACTCAAATTTTTTTTTAATTTAAAAAAANATGGAATGGTCTCGTAGACAGGTAGTTAGTGCGGAGTCATTAGGAGTTAAAGGGGAGCGGGATAGTCATGGGGGGGGAAAAAGGTGGATGTAGGTAGTGTTAGGTGACAGGAACTACCACGTGTAGGCCTCGCGGCCTCTGTAGCTTCTTATTTTCTTATGTTCTTATGTTCTTATCTCTCTGTGAGTCACTTCCAGCAAAACCCCAAAGACATAGGGCCTACGGATGCCCTACGCATGTCTTACCGGCGGCCCAATGGAAGTGTACGATGTAGGGCCGCTGAATTGTTGCTCAGAGGCTGAGCGTCGGGCCGCCCCAGCGGACCGACGTAGGGCATAAGGCATTTTCTGCGGGGGAGCAAGAGAAATTTCTCTTGCAAGAGAAAAAATGTTGCTTGCTCAAATTTTGCTTGCTGTTCAATCATCCTGAGAAGATGATTGCCCGACCAGCAAGAGATTTCTTGCTGGAGCAAGAGAAATACGTCAGTAAATTGCATCAGCGTTCGGCTGATGGGGCGATGCTTTCTGCTTCAATAAAAGAATGACAACAGTGTACTTTCGACAAAATCAGTTACACTTTCTTATTTTAAGATCTTATCATAAATGTTTGAATCAAATAAGGGAGGTTGCAGCGTGTAATTAAGGTTAATATTATCGTCACAGCTGTATATATTGCTTTATATGCATTCGAATAGCTGGAGTTAAAGACTGTGTGTCCTGTAATGTGTGACCTGATCGAAAATCAACAACTTCACACACCTCACTCTTACCTGATTTGTTGACAATACCATTGGATATTAAGAAACACTGAGATCACTATCGGCTTCCTGAGGAAATTTTGCATCGCATTAGTTTACATTTATAACTGTAATGTAAGTACAAGTATACGAAAACAAGGGTTAAGCCCACCCTGAATATATCGGAAATTCATAAAAATGATCGAAAATCCTTTTAAGTCATATAATGGTAGCTGTGGCCTTGGGCAACACACTGATATATAGTTTGTCCCATAAAAGTATATTTAAAGGGGTTTAAATCCCCCCCCCCCCCGCACCACGCGAGCGCCACGCCTCGTTCTATTTTGACGATAAAATATCAATTATAATGCATTTTTAGCCTCAAAAGTAAAATGGAACCAATATACAAAACCCTTATAGGGTTTACTGACGTAACACTTAGTCAAACTAAAAAAAAATGTTTAGGGCTCGTTTCTGAAAAATCAAAGTTATTCTTATACAATTTCCTACTCCTTCATCAGTTTTTATCCGATCTTTACATTTGAGGTATCAATGGATAGCTGGATAACAAACGAAGAAAAGTATGGTGGAGTTTTTTGTTTATGTCAACTAGGAACATGGCACTAGTGTTTCAAACAGATTTTTGGGGAAATTTTTCAACATTTTCCAAAATTTTATTTCTCGGTGATAAAGAAAGATAAAGAAAAATCACACCACAAAATCTTTCGTCATAAGTAGAAGAGTTAATGGTTATAAAATAAAAGAAATCCACCAATAATCCTACGAGTTGAAAGCAAGTCAAATCAACCTAATTTTCCTCTTTTTTTACATTTTTTATATTTTGCAAAAAACTATTGGCCAGCTCTAAATGAAACTTATGTTTTGAAGTCCTTACTTAGCCCTAAATAACTCATCAAATTTACAGCAAGATCCATTAGTAAACAAGATTTAGGTTGGGCGGTCCCCTTAAGTAAAACAGTGCCTAAACATTTTCTCCCACTTATTTGGCTTCAACTCCTCATTGCTCAGCTACTTATGATCACATTAAACTTCTAAGCATGCTTCCTGAATCTGCACACTTTTCTGACTATGTCAGTATAGGATACGTCCCGGTGTGAAAATATCTAGAGGGTCAAAATAGTCATTTGACCTTGGTTTTGCTTACCTCTCAGCCGCCGCGTCGCATTCTCATGGAGCAAGCGATGGTGAGCGCTTTCTGCGAGGGTAGAGCAAGAGGAAAGTGACCGCTTGCAAGCAAAATTTCTCTTGCTCCCCTGCAGAAAATGCTTTATATATAATATGACCATTTGCTGCTGTTGAATTAACTGATTGAGGAATATTTATGGATAGACTTTCTAAGTATATTGCAAATATAGTATGTAATAAGGGGTGTTGCACAGCCCATTTGCCGATTAATACACTAATGGGCTGTTCAACACTTAAAAACATTACTATATATGCAATATGCTTAGAAAATTTAACCAAAAATATTTGTATGTCGTTATCCAGTAATAAAAAGAGATCATAAATTGCTACGGACATTGTTTATTTCATAATAACAAAAACATTTTCGTTATTGGATTTACATGGTGGTGTACGTGGAGCACTGAACAGCCATGTAGAAGGATATAGGATGCGGCGAGCCACATAACAACATCCACCTATTTGTGCGTTTTCCCACTAACTGATTTAACTCACTGACACTCCTCACGTTGCCAGCGCGGCCGAGGAATTCCTAAAAAAACGTGTCATACTGCAATTATTTATAGCATTCAGTCTATTTCGTTATAATGAAGGAGCGAAAACATGTTAATTTAACTAAGTAACATTTCATTATTCAAATTTAATTTAATAAATGCATATAATTATATATATATATATGTTACATATATATTTAACAGAATAACTATGTATATTTAAACCATATAGAAGGTTGTTAAAACTTGTAACAATCCACAAAAAGAGCAGAACACTAGGGAAAATATGATATGGCAATTAAGGCATCGCACCACTGTATGTTGGTGTGTTTGTGCCACTGACACGACGAGAACTGCTCCTGTACACACTGTAAGATCAGTGTTGCTTAACCTGTCATAGAGTGAGGTGTTCACATGAAGGAAGACTATGAAAACGTAAAGATTTTGTTGGACATGATCAATTACACAAGACACAATTGGGATGTATTTGGAGACTTTAAAATGCTAGCATTCCTGCTTGGACTACAAGGAGGTTATACAAAGTATTCTTGTTTTCTCTGTCTATGGGATAGTAGAGCAGATGACCAACACTATCACAGAAGAGAATGGCCTGTCAGAAGTGAGTTAACTCCAATGTACGTTACAATGCTCTTGTTCAAAGAGAGAAGATATTGCTGCCATCACTCACATAAAGCTTGGGCTTGTAAAACAGTTTATCAAAGCATTAAGCCCAGAAAGTGAAGCCCTTAAACATGTCCGTTTAATGTTCCCAAAATTGTCTGAGACCAAAGTCAAAGGTGGCATCTTCATTGGGCCACAAATTAGACAGATGTTGGCATCTAAAGATTTGGAAGACAAAATGTCAACTGTTGAAAAAAATGCATGGCAAGAATTTTGGCTAGTAGTACAAGGGTTTCTGGGAAACAACAAGTCTAAGACCTACACAGAGCTGGTGGAAAATTTAATTGTACGTTATAATGTATTTAATAATAATGTATTTAATTGTATGTTATAGAGAACTTTGCTGCACAAGGTCACTAAAGGTACAATCAAAGACTACTCTATACTGGACTTGCTACTCATTTTGGGCTATTTCCAGTGGAGGCCAGTTTTGCGATTCCTGCCATTTTCGAACATCACTCCCTTTTCCCTTCCTATGGTTTATCAGTATATATGATATACCGTTATCTTCGTAAATGTTTGTTCTATAATATTATCAAATAAAAAACAGTAAAATGAAATAAATAAATGCCATTATGAGAGAGTTAAGAAATATGCATGAACTTAATATTCACTTGAACTCATCGCCATTTAATATTTTGCGAGAAAACATTTTAGATGCTAGCGATAGAAAGAAGCGGATTTTCATTAGCTTTCCATTGCTATATTTCGTTTTCTGATAAATGAATCATAACCATGCATATATTAGCGTTAACTAAAAAAATAACATCATCTATCGGGATAATTACCCGATGGATGATGTTATTTATTTAGTTAACGCTAATTTATGCATGGTTCTAATTCATTTATCAGAAAATGAAATATAGCAATGGAAAGCTAATTAAATTCCGCTTCTATTGATATGTTGCATGTAAAAAGTCTTCACGCAAAATATCAAATTGCGATGAGTTTAAGTGAATACAAGTTCATGCATATTTCTTCAGTCTCATAATGGAATTTCTTTAGTATATTTTACAGTTTTTTATTTGATAATATTATAGAACAAACACTCACGAAGATAACAGTGTATCATTTATACTGATATGCCATAGTCTACTGTATTCATGGAACACTTTTTTACTTGCCGATACGATTGATGATGTTATTGTTTTAGTTAACGCTAATTTAGGCATGGTGGTAATTCATTTATCAGAAAACTAAATATAGCAATGGAAAGCTAATGAAAATCCGCTTCTTTCTATCGCTAGCATCTAAAATGTTTTCTCCCAAAATATTAAATGGCGAAGAGTTTAAGTATATATTGAGGTCATGCATATTTCTTCACTCTCTCATAATGGCATTTCTTTAGTGTATTTTACTGTTTTTTATTTGATAATATTATAGAACAAACAGTTACGAAGATAATGGTATATCATATATACTGATAAACCTTAGGAAAGGAAATAGGGGTGATGTTAAAAAATGGCAGGAATCGCAAAACTGGCCTCCACTGGTCATGGGCGGGTTGGCGCGGGGCACGAGTAGCAAGTCCAGTATAGAGTAGTCTTTGGTACAATACTTGCATTCGCACTCGGACTTCAGAGAAAATTTGGGACACGTGAGTGAAGAGCATGGTGAACGTTTTCATCAAGACATTCAAACTATGGAGAAGAGATATCAGGGGAGATGGAATGAATGAGCGACTACGTGTGGGGTTTGATTCGAGATGACCCAAGGGTACACAAAAGAACATCCCGTTCAAGTGTTCACTTTTACCGTTAAGTATTGCTCAATTTCATTAGTAGCAAGTGTAGAAAAGAAATCTGTTGTTCTCTGATGGTTTATGCCTTCATTGCAAGATAAAATTTTGTTCTTATTTCATTTATTTTCTTAGGAAATGTAGTACACACAAACCTCGTTTTCCCGGACTAATAGGGGGGAGCACTGGTCCGGGAACCGGAAAAGTCCGGGAATCGCAACAGTCCGATGCCATTACCCACACCCGGACGTTTATCCTACTCTAGTATTTACTGTCCGGCAACCGCCAATATCAACTACCCCGCCGCGGACTTTTACGTCCGCTGAGCATGCTGCCACCTGGCGGGAGGCAGCAGAAAGTGTTCAATAGTCTCAAGAGACGTTCCTGCACCAGGGGCAGTAGGGGTCAGGGGACTATCGGAGGCGGTGCAGGTGAATGTGAGTGTCTGTGCCCAAATGTAAAAAATACGACCGCTGAGATGGCCCCCCGGGCGGCAGGCAGCAGAAAGTATTCAAAGTCCAAAGAGTTCCGCCCCAGGGGCGGGGGGGTCGGGGGGACTAACAGGGGCGGGGCAGGTAAACCCGTGAGTGTTTGTCCCAAAATGAAAACAATACGAGTGAGATCGCCAGGGCGGGAGGCCCCACAAAAGTGTTCAATAGTCTCAAGAGACTTCCCTGCCCCAGAGGCAGTGGGTGTCAGGGGACTAACGGGGGTGGTGAACTGTGATGCCGGGTTCCAAATGTAAAAAATACACCGCGAGATGTCCCCTTGGCGGGAGGCAGCAGAAAGTGTTAAATAGTCTCGAGTTTTCCTGCACCGGGGCAGTGGGGTCAGGGGACTGACGGAGGCGGTGCAGGTAACCGTGAGTGTCGTGTCCCCAAAATGTAAACAATAAAACCGCGAGATGCGCCCCCTTGGGAGGCGGGACACGACCAGGGGTGACGGAGCGCTTGGCCCGCCGGAAAAATTTGTCATTTTACAAACCGGACCGGCATTTTCATCGAAAAAATTAAAAAAAAAAAAAAAATTGTCGGGACTTGACATATCCCCAAAACCCTCGGTTTTTTCCGGAAAATCCACATCGGGAAAATGGAGGTGGGGAAAATCGGGTTTTGGTACACCCAAAACCCTCGGCTATCGCATTAATTGGTGCGCTATGGGCGAGCGATAGCCGAAATACGATGCCAAACAATAGAATAATGGTAAAAATTTAAAGGGTGCCAGGACCCCAAGAGAACATATTTTCCCATTTTTTCCTGTTTTACCAGTTTTTTTAGATTGATGAAATAAAAAAAAACAAATCAGGAATCATAAAAAAAAACAAATTTTACAGCATTTTTTCCTTTTTTCGGGGAGACGGGGGTTAGATGGGGTGAGAGCCAGGCTTGTGTGGGGTGTTTTCATTAGCCACCCCGAAAAGGCCGTAACCGTCCAAATTTTTCCATTTTTGCACAATGAAGCCCCCAAGTCAGATGGTTCATCAAGGGGCAGAGGGTCGTTGAGGGTTTGGTTGCGGTCCTTCTTGTGTTGTGTGCCTGTTGAGGTCCGTAAAAATCGGAAATTTACGTTTACGGGGAGAGTTCATGTGGTCAGATATGATGCTCGTAAAATTGCCACTGCCCGACGAATCAAAAACACTTCAAATCGCGTTAGGTTAAAATTTTTTCGGGATGTGGGTACCCGTACTCAAATTTATAAGTCTGATATTTGGGAAAAAATAAAAAAAAACTCCGCCGCACATTGCTCTCCCTTTCCCCTTCAGGCTGTCGCTTCACGTGCCACATATCCTCTTCCATTTTATTTTCAATCACTGCAGGAGGCTGAATATTTTCCCAATGTCCCAACCCGTCAGAGCAAATCCAGCCCAGGGGTTTGTCGTGCCTCGCCCCGCAGCTTTATCTGTGTCCGAGGACTTTGGGGTTTCTAGGGACTGCTTTCCTGCCGGCCTAGCCAAACTTCCAAAATGTTAGCCAAACGTTGATAGTGGTATTTTTCCAGCAGTCTACCACTAGTCAAAGCCTGATTTAGTTGTACGATTTCCCCAAAAAAAATTTCTTTTTTTTGCCCAGTATCCCTTTCGTGATTGGGGGAGAGGTAAATCGGCCATTTACAAGTTTCCTTTTCCCATCACTGCACCCCGAGAGTCGCGCACTTTATGTTGACAAGCGTGGGGGGAGCTGCGGGAAACCCGGAATGGCAACCAAAACCCCCGCTCANTAACCCTATAGGGTTTACTGACGTAAACTTAGTCAAACTAAAAAAAAATGTTAGGGCTCGTTCTGAAAAATAAAGTTATTCTTATACAATTCCTACTCCTTCATCAGTTTTTATCGATCTTTACATTTGAGGATCAATGGATGCTGGATAACAAACGAAGAAAAGTATGGTGGAGTTTTTGTTTATGTCAACTAGGAACATGGCACTAGTGTTTCAAACAGATTTTTGGGGAAATTTTTCAACATTTTCCAAAATTTTATTTCTCGGTGATAAAGAAAGATAAAGAAAAATCACACCACAAAATCTTTCGTCATAAGTAGAAGAGTTAATGGTTATAAAATAAAAGAAATCCACCAATAATCCTACGAGTTGAAAGCAAGTCAAATCAACCTAATTTTCCTTTTTTTTACATTTTTTATATTTTGCAAAAAAACTATTGGCCAGCTCTAAATGAAACTTATGTTTTGAAGCCCTTTACTTAGCCCTAAATAACTCATCAAATTTACAGAAAAGATCCATTAGTAAACAAGATTTAGGTTGGGCGGTCCCTTAAGTAAAACAGTTGCCTAAACATTTTCTCCCACTTATTTGGCTCAACTCCTCATTGCTCAGCTACTTATGATCACATTAAACTTCTAAGCATGCTTCCTGAATCTGCACACTTTTTGACTATGTCAGTATAGGATACGTCCCGGTGTGAAAATATCTAGAGGGTCAAAATAGTCATTTGACCTTGGTTTTGCTTACCTCTCAGCCGCCGCGTCGAAATTCTCATGGAGCAGCGATGGTGAGCGCTTTCTGCGAGGGTAGAGCAAGAGGAAAGTGACCGCTGCAAGCAAAATTCTCTTGCTCCCTGCAGAAAATGCTTTATATATAATATGACCATTTGCTGCTGTTGAATAACTGATTGAGGAATATTATGGATAGACTTTCTAAGTATATTGCAAATATAGTATGTAATAAGGGTGTTGCACAGCCCATTTGCCGATTAATACACTAATGGGCTGTTCAACACTTAAAAACATTACTATATATGCAATATGCTTAGAAAATTTAACCAAAAATATTGTATGTCGTTATCCAGTAATAAAAAGAGATCATAAATTGCTACGGACATTGTTTATTTCATAATAACAAAAACATTTTCGTTATTGGATTTACATGGTGGTGTACGTGGAGCACTGAACAGCCATGTAGAAGGATATAGGATGCGGCGAGCCACATAACAACATCCACCTATTTGTGCGTTTTCCCACTAACTGATTTAACTCACTGACACTCCTCACGTTGCCAGCGCGGCCGAGGAATTCCTAAAAAAACGTGTCATACTGCAATTATTTATAGCATTCAGTCTATTTCGTTATAATGAAGGAGCGAAAACATGTTAATTTAACTAAGTAACATTTCATTATTCAAATTTAATTTAATAAATGCATATAATTATATATATATATATGTTACATATATATTTAACAGAATAACTATGTATATTTAAACCATATAGAAGGTTGTTAAAACTTGTAACAATCCACAAAAAGAGCAGAACACTAGGGAAAATATGATATGGCAATTAAGGCATCGCACCACTGTATGTTGGTGTGTTTGTGCCACTGACACGACGAGAACTGCTCCTGTACACACTGTAAGATCAGTGTTGCTTAACCTGTCATAGAGTGAGGTGTTCACATGAAGGAAGACTATGAAAACGTAAAGATTTTGTTGGACATGATCAATTACACAAGACACAATTGGGATGTATTTGGAGACTTTAAAATGCTAGCATTCCTGCTTGGACTACAAGGAGGTTATACAAAGTATTCTTGTTTTCTCTGTCTATGGGATAGTAGAGCAGATGACCAACACTATCACAGAAGAGAATGGCCTGTCAGAAGTGAGTTAACTCCAATGTACGTTACAATGCTCTTGTTCAAAGAGAGAAGATATTGCTGCCATCACTCACATAAAGCTTGGGCTTGTAAAACAGTTTATCAAAGCATTAAGCCCAGAAAGTGAAGCCCTTAAACATGTCCGTTTAATGTTCCCAAAATTGTCTGAGACCAAAGTCAAAGGTGGCATCTTCATTGGGCCACAAATTAGACAGATGTTGGCATCTAAAGATTTGGAAGACAAAATGTCAACTGTTGAAAAAAATGCATGGCAAGAATTTTGGCTAGTAGTACAAGGGTTTCTGGGAAACAACAAGTCTAAGACCTACACAGAGCTGGTGGAAAATTTAATTGTACGTTATAATGTATTTAATAATAATGTATTTAATTGTATGTTATAGAGAACTTTGCTGCAGAAGGTCACTAAAGGTACAATCAAAGACTACTCTATACTGGACTTGCTACTCATTTTGGGCTATTTCCAGTGGAGGCCAGTTTTGCGATTCCTGCCATTTTCGAACATCACTCCCTTTTCCCTTCCTATGGTTTATCAGTATATATGATTAACCGTTATCTTCGTAAATGTTTGTTCTATAATATTATCAAATAAAAAACAGTAAAATGAAATAAATAAATGCCATTATGAGAGAGTTAAGAAATATGCATGAACTTAATATTCACTTGAACTCATCGCCATTTAATATTTTGCGAGAAAACATTTTAGATGCTAGCGATAGAAAGAAGCGGATTTTCATTAGCTTTCCATTGCTATATTTCGTTTTCTGATAAATGAATCATAACCATGCATATATTAGCGTTAACTAAAAAAATAACATCATCTATCGGGATAATTACCCGATGGATGATGTTATTTATTTAGTTAACGCTAATTTATGCATGGTTCTAATTCATTTATCAGAAAATGAAATATAGCAATGGAAAGCTAATTAAATTCCGCTTCTATTGATATGTTGCATGTAAAAAGTCTTCACGCAAAATATCAAATTGCGATGAGTTTAAGTGAATACAAGTTCATGCATATTTCTTCAGTCTCATAATGGAATTTCTTTAGTATATTTTACAGTTTTTTATTTGATAATATTATAGAACAAACACTCACGAAGATAACAGTGTATCATTTATACTGATATGCCATAGTCTACTGTATTCATGGAACACTTTTTTACTTGCCGATACGATTGATGATGTTATTGTTTTAGTTAACGCTAATTTAGGCATGGTGGTAATTCATTTATCAGAAAACTAAATATAGCAATGGAAAGCTAATGAAAATCCGCTTCTTTCTATCGCTAGCATCTAAAATGTTTTCTCCCAAAATATTAAATGGCGAAGAGTTTAAGTATATATTGAGGTCATGCATATTTCTTCACTCTCTCATAATGGCATTTCTTTAGTGTATTTTACTGTTTTTTATTTGATAATATTATAGAACAAACAGTTACGAAGATAATGGTATATCATATATACTGATAAACCTTAGGAAAGGAAATAGGGGTGATGTTAAAAAATGGCAGGAATCGCAAAACTGGCCTCCACTGGTCATGGGCGGGTGGCGCGGGGCACGAGTAGCAAGTCCAGTATAGAGTAGTCTTTGGTTACAATACTTGCATTCGCACTCGGACTTCAGAGAAAATTTGGGACACGTGAGTGAAGAGCATGGTGAACGTTTTCATCAAGACATTCAAACTATGGAGAAGAGATATCAGGGGAGATGGAATGAATGAGCGACTACGTGTGGGGTTTGATTCGAGATGACCCAAGGGTACACAAAAGAACATCCCGTTCAAGTGTTCACTTTTACCGTTAAGTATTGCTCAATTTCATTAGTAGCAAGTGTAGAAAGAAATCTGTTGTTCTCTGATGGTTATGCCTTCATTGCAAGATAAAATTTGTTCTTATTTCATTTATTTTCTTAGGAAATGTAGTACACACAAACCTCGTTTTCCGGACTAATAGGGGGGAGCACTGGTCCGGGAACCGGAAAGTCCGGGAATCGCAACAGTCCGATGCCATTACCCACACCCGGACGTTATCCTACTCTAGTATTTACTGTCCGGCAACCGCCAATATCAACTACCCGCCGCGGACTTTTACGTCCGCTGAGATGCTGCCACCTGGCGGGAGGCAGCAGAAAGTGTTCAATAGTCTCAAGAGACGTTCCTGCACCAGGGGCAGTAGGGGTCAGGGGACTATCGGAGGCGGTGCAGGTGAACTGGAGTGTCGTGTGCCCAAATGTAAAACAATACGACCGCTGAGCATGCTGCCACCCGGCGGCAGGCAGCAGAAAGTATTCAATAGTCTCAAGAGACGTTCCTGCACCCGGGGCAGTGGGGGTCAGGGGGACTAACAGAGGCGGTGCAGGTGAACCGTGAGTGTCTTGTGCCTAAATGTAAAAAAATACGACTGCTGAGCATGCTGCCACCTGGCGGGAGGCAGCAGAAAGTGTTCAATAGTCTCAAGAGACGTTCCTGCACCAGAGGCAGTGGGTGTCAGGGGACTAACGGAGGCGGGCAGGTGAACTGTGAGTGCCGTGTGTCCAAATGTAAACAATACGACCGCTGAGCATGCTGCCACTTGGCGGGAGGACAGCAGAAAGTGTTCAATAGTCTCAGAGATGTTCCTGCACACAGGGGCAGTGGGAGTCAGGGGACTGACGGAGGCGGTGCAGGTGAACCGTGAGTGTCGTGTGCCCAAATGTAAACAATACAACCGCTGAGCATGCTGCCACCTTGCAGGAGGCGCGGACACTGACCAGGGGTGACAGGAGACGCTTGGACCGCCGGACAACTTTGTCATTTACGAAACAGGACCAGGCATCTCATCGAAAAAATTTAAAAAAAAAAAAAAATTTTCCGGGACTCTGACATATCCCCAGACCTCGGATTTTTCCGGCAAATCCGACATCCGGGAAATGGAGGTCCGGGAAATCGAGGTTTGTGTACACACTCAAACCTCGGCTATCGCACTTAATTGGTGCCGCTATCGGCGAGCGATAGCCGAAACACATAGAACTGAATGGTAATAATCTAATGGTGCCAGGACCCCCAAGATGACCACATATTTTACCATTTTTTCCATGTTTTTACCCAGTTTTTTCAGCATATGATGAAATAATAAATCAAATCAGGAATCATAAAAACAACATACATTTTACAGCACTTTATTTACCTTTTATCGGGGATGACGAGGGGCTTAGATGGATGAGAGCCGAGGCTTGTGTGGAGTGTTGTCATTTATGACCACCACGACAGGCCTGTAACTCGTCCAGAATGTCTTCCATTGTTGCACAAGTGAAGCCCTCAAAGTCAGATGGTTCATCAAGGACAGAGGGCTCGTTGGAGGGTTCTGGTTGCGGTCCATTCTTGTGTTGCTGTGCCTCGTTGAGGCTCCGTAAAAACTCGGTAATCTGACGTTGACGGAGAGAGTTCATGTGGTCATGATACTGATGCTCGTAACTTGCCACTGCCTGACGAATCAACGAACACTTCAACTCGCTGTTAGTAGTTAAGTCTTGTTCGAGGATGTGGCGTAGCCTGTAACTCAAATCTTATAACCGTCTTGATATTGGCAATAGATAAAAAAAAAACTCACGCCGCACATTGTCATCTCCCTCTTCCTCTTCAGTGCTGTCCGCTTCACGTGCCACATCATCCTCTTCCATTATATTGTCAGCAGTCACTGCAGGAGGCTGAATCATTTCCCTAATGTCCTCACCAGTCATGTCAGCAAATCCAGCTCCAGGGATTTGTCGTGCCTCTGCCACTGCAGCTTCTATCTGTGTCTCGAGTGACTGTGGGTTACTAGGCACTGCTACCTGCCGGTCCTCAGCCAAACTTCCAAAATGTTATGCCAAACAGTATTGATAGTGGTATTGTTCCAGCAGTCTACCACTAAGTCAACTGCCTGATTTATGTTGTACGATTTCCAATAACAAATTACTTTATGTTCTGCCTCAGTATCACCTTGCGTGATAGTGGGAGGACGAGGTAAATCGGCCATTATACAAAGTTTCCTTCACTGCTATCACTGCACCCAGAGAGTACGCGCACTTTAGTGACTTGACAAGCGTGGCGGGAGCTGCGGGAAGTCCAGGAATTGAGCAACCAATCACAGCTCGCTGCTAATGTCCTGCCGTCTACTCGATCGCAACGCCTCTACCGGCTAGCCTATCATTAGCCCTCAGGTGGGGTTATGGGATTCCCGCATTGGTGTCACGTTCACCGTTAACAGGCTGTTGACGACGTCTCTCATACTGTTAGCTGTTACGTTAACTATTTAAAAATCATAAATTTGCATAGTACGTCTGCATGGTTTTATGAATGGCTTGCAATTTGAGGATAAAACAACGACTCTGTATACCTTCCTTTACATTTGGTACCGTGTGTCGCCCGAGTGTCCTTGACAGCCTGTGATAACACCTGGGGAACCTGACCTGACCTCACTAACCTCTACCTGCCCCTGGAATGTCCTGACTGTGTATTTATAGAACAAGGATGCCTAGCTGTTACGCCCTTGTGTGTGTGTGTGTGTGTGCATTTACCTAGTTGTATTTACCTAGTTGTAACATACAGGAAAAGAGCTATGCTCGTACTGTCCCGTCTCCAAATCTACTATTATCCAGTTTGCCTTTAAAGTCCTGAATACTTCTTGCATTAATCACTTTTGCATAAGGTGTTCCAGGCTTCTATGCTTCTATACGGGAAGCTGTTATTATTTATGGGCCCTCTTGCATGATTTGTCCTTTCAAATTTTCTCT